>JAMWET010000291.1:217500-227500 GCA_024036415.1 Prochilodus magdalenae
ATCCGTTATCCGTGCGGATGGGTGACCACAGTGACCAAACGCGTTCGCTGGGTTCCAGAGTTCTCCGCCATGGCAGATTCCTCCTCCGCTCCGGACACCGCCGCTATTGATGGTGGTCTCAGGCTGGTTGTGATCACTGAGAGCGGTTTGCTGAGACTCTGAGGTTCACTGCCGAGGCACGCCGGGTCTAAACCCAGCGAGAGATGGAAAGTGGTGATTCCGGTTATGATCCCGGAGCCGTAATGGCTTTCAGACCAAACAGCATCAGCCCAACAGGCATTCCTGTATGTAACAGAGAAAAGGGGGAGGGGGTGCAGGAGACAGGGGGCAAGAGAGAGAGAGAGAAATTGAAAAGAGATAGAGAGATGAGAGAAAATAGAAGATGTGAGGACACAGAGAGGGAAAAGAAAATAAGAGGAGAAGAAGACAGAGAGAAAGTTAGAGAAAAAGAGGAGAGAGAGAAAAGGAGAAGTATGTAAGAGGAGACAGAAAGAGGAGGAAGAGGAAAGAAAAGTAAGTGAGAGAGAAAGAAAGAGAGGTAGAGAGGGAGAGGGAGAAGTAGAGAGAGGGGAAGAGGAAGAGAAGTAGAAAGAGAGGGAGAGGAAGAGAAGTATAGAGAGAGGGAGAGGAAGAGAAGTATAGAGAGAGGGAGAGGAAGAGAGGTGGAGAGAGAGAGAAAAGTAGAGAGAGAGGAAGAGAGGTGGAGAGAGAGAGAAGTAGAGAGCGAGAGAGAGAGAGAGAGAGGAAGTACAGAGAGAGGGAAAGAAGTAGAGAGAGAGAGAGAAGGAGAAGTAGAGAGAGAGAGAAAAGTAGAGAGAGGTAGAGAAGGAGAGAAGTAGAGAGAGAAGGAGAGAAGTAGAGAGAGGGAGAGAAGTAGAGAGAGGGAGAGAAGGAGAAGTAGAGAGAGAAGGAGAGAAGTAGAGAGAGGGAGAGAAGGAGAAGTAGAGAGAGAAGGAGAGAAGTAGAGAGAGGGAGAGAAGGAGAAGTAGAGAGAGAAGGAGAGAAGTAGAGAGAGGGAGAGAAGGAGAAGTAGAGCGAGAGGGAGAGAAGCAGAGAGAAGTAGAGAGAGGGAGAGAAAGAGAAGTAGAGAGAAGTAGAGAAAGAGGGAGAGAGAGGGAGAGAAGTAGAGAGAGAAGGGGGGAGAGGGACAGAGAGAGAGATGCTGTCACTGTTGGAGAAGAAGCTAGTATCTACATGTTTGTTTGTTTGTTTGCTTGTTTTTGTTTGTGTGTTTGTTTGTGTTTATTTGTGTTTGTTTTTGCTTGTGTTTGTTTGTTTGTATTTGTGTGTTTGTTTGCTTGTTTTTGTTTTTTGTTTGTTTGTTTTTTGTTTTTGTTTGTTTGTTTGTTTGTTTGTATTTGTGTGTTTGTTTGTTTGTTTTTGTTTTTGTTTGTTTGTTTGTTTGTTTGTATTTGTGTGTTTGTTTGCTTGTTTTTGTTTGTGTGTTTGTTTGTGTTTATTTGTGTTTGTTTGTTTGTTTTTGTTTGTGTTTGTTTGTTTTTGTTTGTTTGTATTTGTGTGTGTGTTTGTTTGTATTTGTGTGTGTGTTTGTTTGTTTTTGTTTGTTTGTACTTATTTGTCTTTGTTTGTTGGTTTGTTTGTTTGTTTGTATGTTTGTTTGTTTGTAATTGTGTGTTTGTTTGTTTTTGTTTGTTTGTTTGTTTGTGTTTATTTGTGTTTGTTTGATTTTGTTTGTATTTATTTTTGTGTGTGTTTGTTTGTTTGTATTTGTGTGTTTGTTTGTTTGTACTTATTTGTCTTTGTTTGTTTGTTTGTTTGTTTGTTTGTTTGCTCGGTTTAAAATTCCAGGCTGAATCCTGTACGACTGAGACGAGCCCGGTTACATTAACCTCTGCTCCACGTCCTGAAGGTTCACTGGTTCTGGTTCTGGAGAGCGATACCTCACTCCTCTCTCCCTATACTCTAACGCGCTGTTGACGCTCCCCTCCGCCTGCCTGCTTGGCTCTGGTGGGGAAACACGTGCTGGTGTTTTCCCGGCTGTTCTCATGCTCCACTCCGAAACAGGGTCAGAGACACGGCCAACACGTCTGAGAGGGAGAGAGGGAGAGAGGGAGAGAGGGAGAGAGGGAGGATAAGAGAACTCACGGGAATCGTCAAAACCGAGGAGGGTCAACAACAAAACAGCCTCTCAGCGGAGAGGACAACATCATCCTTTCCATCCGGGAGTTTCTCCTCATCCGAGGAACAGGAGGTCTGATAAGTGCAGCCCAGTCCAATCTGTCCATCCTGAGTCTCCCTTAAAGGGCCAGACACAAACACATGGCACGTAAACACGTCCACTGCCCCGTCCAGACTGCGGGGAGATCGGATTGGTTTTCAGATCAGGTCTTTAGAGTCGACCGTCCACTCAGATTGGATTTGTGTGTCCAGACCTCTCCAGTCCATCTCCTTGGGTCACGGTGTTCACCGCACAGCTGACTGGAACCATGTAGCCATGCCACACGGAAGTAGGAGGAGGAATGGAGGTGCATCATCTCGTCCCTTCAGACGGTCTTTGGAAATCTGATTTGAGAGATGCATCCGTAAAATTCCGATTAGACTTGCATTTTAAACAGCCTCCGATTGTGGCTCGGATCCAACTTCTGATTCCTGATTGTTTTGCTGTCCACTCTCAGAAATCAACCTGGATACCGGTGGGATACGCTCAGGTGGGTTTGGGAACCTGCCTTTTGAGCAGAAGGTTGGTGGTTCAGTTCCCTGAACTTCCTTGAGCAAGACATCTAACCATCAACTGCTCCCTGGGTGCCATGGATAGGGCTGCCCAGTGCTTCGGGCTAGTGTGCATACTGCCCCCTAGTGGGAGTGTTCACTAGTGCGTGTGGCACAGATGAGTTAAATGTGGAAGACATGGTCCTCTGTGTGCGGTACATTGGAAAATTGAATCTTTCGGCTTTTTAAAAATGATGAACAGGACATCACCAGGTAATACACAGTCCCTCCTCCTTCCTCTTCACTCCTTACCAGTCTGGAAGAAACGTTCAGAGTTCAGAATCAGACTTCCTCCCTGTACCCTTCAGGAGCGTCTCCAGCGGTGGACAGCAGCACCAGCGTTAAATCTTCTTCTGTTTGCTGCTGAACGTGGGTTCTTGCCGTGGGCAGGCGGCCCTGGGAGCTTCACCAATGGTGGTGTTTCCTGCTCCTGTCGCTGTCTACCTGCCCTTAAATGGTCTAACCGGGAGCAGCTCCTTCACCATGGCTGATAAGAGGTTAGGATACGGCGTCGGGGCCGCAGAGCTACTTCTACACCCTCTCATGTTGGACTGACTCCACTCCTACAGTGACTCACTATCGCCCCCTCAGTTACATAGTGGTATGGCAGGACAGGATGGGCAGAGGCTAGCTGGTTAGCATGCTAGCTTCAGTAGATGTCATAGACGTCTTCAGTGGAGCATCACAGTGTTATTTCCTCACACTCTGTTGATATTTAGTTCACTCTGGAACGTTTGGACATTTACACCCTCCTGTGTGTCCACTACTCACCAACAGTCTCCGGTTTCTCAGTCTTCAGCACTGTGAATCACTGCAGCCGGTGCGTCCAGCCCACGTGCCCAGTATGAATGTTTATCATCTCGGATGAGGAGTGAATCAGACCGGTTACGACGCTGACTCAGCAGTTCCCACTTGGGCTTACTCACTGAACTAGGGATGACGGATTGGGATCCAAACGCTATAAAAATGTTGGAAACTGATTCACCAATAAAACCACCCATATGTTCAGAAGGGAAACCGACTGTCATAGAACCTCAACACGTCTTAAATAATGTGACTATGAAATAAACCTCACAGCTTTAGGATGTGACCTCATAACTTTAGGATGTGACCTCACAGCTTTAGGATGTGACCTCATAACTTTAGGATGTGACTTCATAGCTTTAGGATGTGACCTCATAACTTTAGGATGTGACCTCATAACTTTAGGATGTGACTTCATAGCTTTAGGATGTGACCTCATAACTTCAGGATGTGACCTCATAAGTTTAGGATGTGACTTCATAGCTTTAGGATGTGACCTCATAACTTTAGGATGTGACTTCATAGCTTTAGGATGTGACCTCATAACTTTAGGATGTGACTTCATAGCTTTAGGATGTGACCTCATGACTTCAGGATGTGACCTCATAAGTTTAGGATGTGACTTCATAGCTTTAGGATGTGACCTCATAACTTCAGGATGTGACCTCATAACTTCAGGATGTGACCTCATAACTTTAGGATGTGACCTCATAACGTTAAAATGTGACCTCATAACTTTAGGATGTTTTCTTCCTGTTTTTGGTGATTTAGAAAAAACACAAGTTGCCCTTTACAGGGTGTTCAGAATGATGAGTGGCCCAGCGGTAACAGTTTTAACATTCCAGCGTTTTCCTTTCCCTGTAAAGGTTTTACTGAGGTAGTGACAGAATGACAGCCTTAATTGGTTTCTAACTGTTTTGTAAAATTGAGAAAGTCAGTTAAATAAAATTCTAAAAATGGCTTAAAACATAACTCTCAAGTTCCCCAAAATTTATGTTGCATACAAAATTTTTTAATTGCTTTGCGTAACTTGAGCTGCATTCAGTTAGTTTTTCTAAATTATGTTATGTAACTGTCGAGTTGCAGTAAATTGTGTAACTTGTTTTTGTTGCATGCAACACATTTGATATAACTAACTGCGTGGTTGTATTTGAATGGCCTTCTGAAACTCAAGTTGCGTGGAGATTGAATTACATTCAGTTTAGCTTTTCTTCATTGCTTTTGTGTAACTGCCAAGTTGCATGAAAATGATGTTGCATACAACTGGTTGCCTTAAATACATTGCATGCAACCTTGATTATTTGTTTCAATATTTTCCTTTTAAAGTCAAGCTGCAGGTAAGTGATGTTGCATGCAACTTTTAATTGTTTTTGAATTGCCATGTGCAAAGTAAGTTGCATAAAAAATTCTGTTGCATGCAGCTAATTGCAACTTGGAGTATTTTTACATTGCAAGGGGTAAATAAAGTTGGATGGAAACTATGTTGCATTATTTTTGTTTTTCTTAATTTCTCTGTGTAACTGTAAAGAAACTGGGTTACATTCAGTTTTGCTTTTTTGAATTGTTTTGCATGAGTCAAGTTGCACAAAAAGTAGGTTGCATGCAACTTTGTTTTTGAACATCTCTGTATAACCACCAGCTTCTACAACAGTGACGTTGCATTCAGGCTTGCATGTTGCATCCTAAATGCATTGGGTAAGTGTCAAGTTGCATGGAAAATATGTTGTATCAAATAATTGTATCAAAATGTTGCATGCAACTTTGATTGTCTTTGAATTGTTTTGTTGCACAAAAATATGTGGCATTCTAATTAGTTTCCAAATTGTCTTGTGTAAATAAAGTTGCATTCGAGCTTCTAAGTGTCAAGTTGCAAGGAAAAGTTGCATGCAGCTGGTTGCAGGAATGTTTCCCTGCGTAAAGCCAGACCTAAAGCCATTTTTGTAATTACAGATTTTGCCATTAGGTGACCATATACGACTGTTATAGAAACATGCTTCTCCAGCAGCTTGTGTCCATGGAAACCCAATGTCGGCTGATGTTACTGACAATAGAACTCATCAGCCAAGTTTTGCTACAAACATGGCAACCCGAGCGAACCCTCGGTGGTGCCAGATCTGGGATCTAGACCACTTCCTGACGCTGACCTTTAAGCGCTTACAGTCCGATAATATAATGATCCCTCGCATCGGACAGCTCCAGCGCCACATGTGCTCCGGCCATAAACACAGCTCTGAAAATTCTACCTTCAAAACACAGAGAGCCGAAACAGCTGGAGCAGGAAGGACGTGCGCTGAGTTATGAGGGGGGATAAATCAGCGGCCGGTGAGGACACACAGCCCGAGGGGCTACAGTGTACACGCACAGACGCAGGCAGCGTCAGAGTACGGCTAGCTGCGACCGGAGAGGATTCCCACCGCCAGCTGAAGAGTTCTGCGGGACTAAGTGGTTAATATGTAAACAGTGTCCTTCAAAGCTGACTTGGTGTGAAAAGCTCCCGCTCTACATGATTAATCTCTCCGGCGTATTAATCATGTTAGCGTCTGAGTCCTCACTGGAGGTCAGCCGTTGAGTAACGCTACAGTGCTAAGCTAATAAAATATGGCCGTAAATCATCGGTATTTATTCGGATGGGAAAAACACATTTACCATAACATATAAAAGTCCCGCTTTGTTAATTAGCCAATCAGAATTGATAGGAACCAGACGTCTGAGGCGTTAATGCTGTAAGCGCTCCCCTGAAGAAAGCTAGTATCTGTGAACACGGCGGCGCACGTCTGAGTCATGCTCTACCGCTCGTGTAAGAAGCTCCGCTCTGAAGCGTATTAAAGCCTTTACTGCTGTTGAGACGCGACTTTCTCACAAACCGTGCTGATTTAATATCCAGCTGTTGTTGACCACAGCGGCGTGTACGTGCCCGCCTGACTCCCCCGCCAGCGTTCGCTAGCAGGCCACAGAGCAGCAAGTGACCAGTCGTTCCTAAGGGAGTACTCGGTTTGTAGCCGAGACTCTTCAGGCCATGGCGTGTAGAGGAAAGGGCTGGATAGTGTGGTTGAGTTGGGCCACTCCATAGCTAGCTAGGTTAGCCAGGATGCTAGCTAACGAATCCCAGCAATTAGGTTGTCATACGAATTGGTAGCCAATAATAATACCACGCCCACACCGGACAACGGGAGGGGCCTCAAACACGCCCACACGGGACAACGGGAGGGGCCTCAAACACGCCCACACGGGACAACGGGAGGGGCCTCAAACACGCCCACACGGGACAACGGGAGGGGCCTCAAACACGCCCACACGGGACAACGGGAGGGGCCTCAAACACGCCCACACGGGACAACGGGAGGGGTCTCAAGCACGCCCACACAGGACAACGTGAGGGGCCTCAAACACGCCCACACGGGACAACGGGAGGGGCCTCAAACACGCCCACGCGGGACAACGGTAGGGGGGGGGCTTTGTTGAAATGTTGCTGTGAGGATTTGTTTGAGTATTAGTGAGGTCAGGTACTGATGTTGAACATTGCTGTGAGGATTTGACTGAGCATTAGTGAGGTCAGGTACTGATATTGAACATTGCTGTGAGGATTTGACTGAGCATTAGTGAGGTCAGGTACTGATATTGAACATTGCTGTGAGGATTTGATTGAGCATTAGTGAGGTCAGGCACCGATATTGAACATTGCTGTGAGGATTTGACTGAGCATTAGTGAGGTCAGGTACTGATATTGAACATTGCTGTGAGGATTTGACTCAGCATTAGTGAGGTCAGGTACTGATATTGAACATTGCTGTGAGGATTTAATCTGCATGTCCGTACATCATGTTTGATGGCACATGTGAAAGTACAGATGACGCTCCAGCGCTGCGCTGCTGCTCGGATTACACCCTGAGCTGGAGGCCAGGACGAGGGTGAGAGATCAAAGCTGTCCCAGGGCAGCCATGAAGACTCATCCTGCTCGAGTGCTGGAAGCTCTCTTGGGCAAGAGGCTACACGCTGCGTCATCACTGCTGGCTCAGTTAAGAGCTTATGAGAGCAGCCGCTGGAACACACGCAGGCCGATATCTCTGTCTGGAGGGCTCCCAGTTGGCCAGAGAAGAGCACAGTCCATCCAGCACGACCCCCTGGGGGTCAAAGGCCACAGTCTCACGCACAGTTATCCAAAGACCAGCGCCGAAAAACACTCGAGAGCTGAAGTCAATCAAGGACAGGCAAATCCCTCCGAGCCTTCGCGGCCAGCAGTGTGTAATGTGCAGCTCGGCGTCTCGTGGCTCGCCCTCCTAATACAGTGCAGCGCTGCCTGACTCTGAACCTCCTGCCTCAGAGGCCCGGCAGAGCTAATGAATTAGCCACAAGCTAGCACAGCACTGCACAGAGGATCTGGGTGGAGCTCCATCCCCCTGTAGAACACAGTGCTGGGGGGCTTTATACCCCTCTGGTCATATGTGTGGCTGCCCCTGCGTGTCCTGCTCTATTGATCAGGGGGACGATCCAGCTGTGTATGAGCTGGATGTGTGCAGCTGGATGGCTCTGGCGTATGAACACACAGGAAGGCCGGAGCTGCTGGTTCCTGAGCCGGGCCCAGTGACAGGTGTGGAAGTCTATTCTGCATCTTACTGTAAATTATTTTGAAATATTTGTTTTCCTCATCCAGATGAATTCTGGGCATACTTGGGTTTAGTGTAGTAGCGTTGCTCAACAGGCGACCTCCAGTGAGCGAGCCCGAGCAGACATTAGCGTGGAAACATGATTAATACCAGAGAGAGGGGGAGAGGGGGAGAGGGGGAGAGGGGGAGAGCCGTCGGGCTCGGCGGATCTCTCTGGCATTATAAATTAGAGGCATTAAAAATATTCGAGTCTGAAGGTTGAGTGGAAAATCCTGCGTGGTGCCATGGGAACTGCTGAGTGAGTCAGAGCTATGCGGCCCGGCGCTGGAAAGTGGGATTTGGTCTGAAGTCCCTCATTAATCTTCATTGCTTGCCCTTTCGGCCGTGGGCACACATGCTGGTCACCCTCGTACGGCAGGCGGGCGGTCACCTGTACTGGCCGTGTCCCAGGGTCAGACCCTCGCTCTGCCGACCCGGCTGATTTACTGAGGCAGCACTGATGAGCCTGATCGCTCTGGGTTTAATCCTCTATGCTGAACTAGACGCGTGATTGGCTGCGTGCGGCGTCTCCACTCACCATGTGACGACTCAAGTACAGATGAAGGCTGATGGCTGGTGTGAACATCACTGGCTGTAGGTCTCCCCCCTGCTCACTCCTGAGGGTTGGGTCGGGTACTGATGTTGTTGAAACATTGCTGTGAGGATTTGATTGAACACACTGCTGTAAGGATTTTTATTGAGCATTAGTGAGGTCAGGCACTGATGTTGAACATTGCTGTGAGGATTTGATTGAGCATTAGTGAGGTCAGGCACTGACGTTGAACATTGCTGTGAGGATTTGACTGAACACACTGCTGTGAGGATTTGATTAAGCATTAGTGAGGTCAGGCACTGATGTTGAACACTGCTGTGAGGATTTGATTGAACACAGTGCTGTAAAGATTAGATTAAGCATTAGTAAGATTAGATACTGCTGTTGAACATTGCTGTGCAGATTTGATTGAGTGCTAGTGAGGTCAGGTATAGATGTTGAAACATTGCTGTGAGGATTTGATTGAACACAGTGCTGTGAGGATTTGATTAAGCATTAGTAAGGTCAGGCACTGATGTTGAACACTGGCATGAGGATTTGATTGAAGACATTGCTTTGAGGATTTCATTGAGCATTAGTGAGGTCAGGCACTGATGTTGAATGTTGCCGTGAGGATTTGATTGAATACACTGCTGTGAGCATTTGACTGAGCGCTGGTGAGGTCAGGTATAAATGTTAAACATTGCTGTGAGGATTTAATTGAGCTGTAGTCAGGTCAGGTACTGATGTTAAACATTGCTGCGAGGATTTGATTGAACACACTGCTGTGAGAATTTGATTGAGGGTTAGTAAGATCAGACACTAATGTTGAACATTGGTGTGAGGGTTTAATTGAGCTGTAGTCAGGTCAGGTATTGATGTTAAACATTGCTGTGCGGATTTGATTGACATTTTTGAGGCTATTTTTGAACTGCGTAGCACGAAATGCCTGCATTTGCATCCCGGTACATGATTCCGGGCCTCCAGGTAGCCACTGCTCACACTACGAGGTATAATCCTACTGGCACCTCTGTTAGCACCGTTAGCACCGTTAGCACCGTTAGCCTGCTTGCTCTTTCCAGTTGTTGTCCATTTAGCACAGCTTTGTTAAGACCCCAGGGTTGTGTTTGAAGGGGCACTTCATCCGATCTGTAACACGTTCCTGTAAATGAGTGTTTTCCTGTTTTCTATTAGTGCCATAAATTTCCAAATAGCCTTATAAAGATTTACCCCAAAGTCATTTGTTTCAGACTGTGCTCTGGAATCCGAGCTCACAGATCACATCCAGATT
>JAMWET010000291.1:232500-247500 GCA_024036415.1 Prochilodus magdalenae
AACTGACCGTTTGCAAAATTCGGACATGCCCTTTACTCCTGAGATTGTCCGCCTCCTTTAGTTACCGCTACCGCCCCTTTCCGTCTAGCCTTGCACCAGCACGCTAACATGTTCTATGGCGTTGGGGTTTTAACTTTAGAGGTCGATGAGTACCTTGAACACTGATTAGTGACTTTACAGGATGTTTACTGTTTAGGAAAGCTGCCATTTCAGATGAGCTAATGCTAAAGCTAGTGCTAAGACTGGCGCTAGAGCTAGTCGGAGGTCTTTTACCCAAGGTGTACTCTGTAAAACCTTTCCACCTCTCTTAAGCTAGTAATTCTGATTCATGGCCACTGCCAGGAGTTCTGTCAGAGGAAGTAGAACTCGGAGACACTTGGGATTGGCCGTTTTGCAAACGGTCGGCTCTAACTACAGTAAATACTTCTGAGTTTAAATGAACAAAGATAAACAATGCGCATTGTTTAATTGACTGTACACGGTGTAAGAGATTTGAATTGTCCCAAAATAATCAAATCAATTTTTTGGGGATTTGGGATCATATCCAATCATAACCCCTATGTAATGCTTTTATGATTTTCTGTTCCCTTCATAATACACACACACACCTGCACAAACACACTAAAATGAGTCCCTCCATTGTGTCCAGAGCAACACCCCCCACGCAATTTGCAAACCTGGGGATGGGGGGGCTATTTGCTCTCGAAGTCTTTGTTGCATTTGATCTGTTGCAGGCACTTGGATGGTTCTAGAAAGTGAATAAACGGTCTTACTCGCTGGCTATAGCTGAGATCTAAGAAAATATCTTTGGTTTTGTAAACAGAGTTTCTTCCTTCCGTCCCTGGTTATCTGAAACGGCCTCCGAATGAGCTTTCCTTCTATGTCCCCGCTGCCTTCGCAACATCCTACACGATGACGAGCCTTAATAATTGTACATCTCTTCAAGTCTTTATACAGGACCTAAATACAAAACTAGCGTGAGAACTATCTCTGGTTCTTCACCCCAAACCAGGTGACAGAATGAAATCTGAGCCTCCTCAAGCTCCAGTCCGAGCGGTGTTTCTCCAGGTTTGCCGGAGAGTCTCTTAACACCTGGCCGCAGCATGACATCCTCTGGGAACAAGTCCAAGTGACCTCCCTTCCTCTCTTGCGTAAAAGTAAGTCATGATCTTTTTTTGCTGCCAGCAGGGTGCAGTTTGGACCTCTTCTGCATCTGTCCAACACAGGAAAATAAGAAATGTACATCTGACACATCAGCGAAGCAAACAAAGGGGGCTGGTTTGGTCCTCGTCGCAGTCCATCATGACCAGCAGTCAAAGAGAATTGCTTATATGTTTCACTAACGTGTAAAAATGGACGACTAAGAGTGTCATCTAGTACGTTCTCATTGGTGTTCGGTTGCACTGGCTCTATCAGCTCAAACCGCTCCCTAACCTGAAACACGGTAACGGCATGTTTCACTATACCATCACTGTCCAATGAAAACCATGAATCTCCATTTTGGTCGATTTTTATTTTTTGCCATCGTCTGATCACATGAGCTGCTCTTTACACTGGGTGGACATTTCATGACGAATGGATCACCAGAAATATCCAAAACTTGTTTGAAAAGATGTCTGGTTCCATTGACGTACATTCAAATTCGATCAGGTTTTTGCCCTCTCCTGTAAAGTTGCCATTTTGGAGATGTTTTTCTTTGGACAGTGGTGATATATAGCCCCTAGGGATTTTTACAGTGATGGGTCGCCAAGTAATGTGGTGTCCCAATGGGCTCCCATGTCTATCCGCCCATCGTTACATCAACTGTCAAGCTGTCAAACAGCTTCAGACACTATGACATGCTGTTATCTATAAAAAATACAAAAAAACTTTGCATAGTCAAAAACGGAGGAGGCTAGGCTCAGCCGGAGACACTTGAACATTTATTCACCAAATTGAACTCTCCACTGGGGATTTTTGCTAGATGCCCTCTGATTGGCTGGCAATACGTCCCTGTGTGTGCATGTCTATGCGTAGTGGTTAATGGGACACAGCTTTTTAGCCAGACCAATTGGAAACCACTTTGTTGCAGACAGCTTTGTTTCGTATGCCCCTTTTCGAGAATGACCAGCCCCTTACGCCAACCCAACAATCTAAGGCTGGCTGTTTCGCATGCCAAACGGCCGCTTCCTGTTAAAGTGGGCTGATCCTCTTTATTCAGGGTTAAGTACAAATCTGTGTTCAGCTGAATCTTGGCCAGATCAGTGCTTTGAGGGCACAGAGGAATACACCAGACCACACACCATATATGTTTGGTAAACCTTTAAGCAATTCTCTTTGACTGCTGTATCCCTGATTGGTCTCAGTTGCAGGGTAGCCATGGGCAGAAGGAGCTGGAGGGCTGGCAAGCGTAAACCGGCTGCACCTGGGCCACGTAGTAGTTGCTAAAGTTGCCATCTGCGACATAGGGTGCCGGCTGGTAGTAGCAAGTGACATTAGCCACATTAGGGATGACGTTCTGCTCAGCCAGCACTCGCACGGCCAGCATGGTGATGAGGCTGAGGGCCTGGCGGCGCTCGTGGCCCATCAGGCACACGGTGCTCTCACTAACGACACCGTGCAGCGTGCTCAGGTACTCGTACTTGCGGTCCTCCAGCCCCACGAAGTGGTTCTGCAGATACGACTCCAGCTTCCGCCGCTGCTCGGCCACGTCTGGGAAGTCGATGAAGAAGCGCGAGCACATGTAGCGCTCCAGCTGCTTCATGTGTGGCTGCGAGGCGGCACGGAACCCCCTCACCAGCAGGTGGCAGTATTTGAGCAAGCCCCCTCCGCGGATCTCCTCCGGGTTGCGTGTGCAGATGAGCTTGCCGCGAAGGTGCTCCAGCGCCTCCTCGAAGTCGCCGTACACGCTTTCGCCCACGATGGACGGATGGAAGGTCTCGGCCATGGGGTTCTCCGAGCACTCGTAGAAGAGCAGCAGCGAGTCCAGGCGGATCTGGAAGGAGTCCACGCTGAACTCGAACTGCCGCCTCAGAGAGTCCACAAACTTCAGTTCCACGTTCTTCCCGCTGTTGTTGGACAGAGAGATGAGGCTCCAGCGGTCCGAGTCATTACAGACCTTCACCATCTTCTGAACATAGGCCTCCTGCAACAGAGGGGTGGAGCACAGGGGAAAGAAGAGAGAACATCACCTTCACTGCCTCGGCACATGTCAATACACAGTTACTGTTCGTTTACTGAGTTTAACTGAATGTATTTACTATGTATTTGGATACCTCTGGATACCAATAACTACGTCACCAAGTATTAGTGTAGCTGGCTACGCTACAGTGTTGCCTCCAGGTAACATACGACCCTATGCACACAGGTAACCAATAGCAGTGCTCTAACTCGTCACATGACCCTGTGGAAGCCATCTTGAATCCCTTATAGGTCTTCTGGTGTGTTTCGTTTGAACTGGGATGGCACCGTTTCGTGGAGGTTTCAACTGGAACGCCAAAACAAGATGGATTTCGAACTTGGGAACTTGGGAACGCCCCACCAACCCCAACCTCAAAATCCAAGATGGCTGCACTGCGCATCAATGCTGCGGTCCGGTACTGTTTATTAGCCCTTCTGTTTGTTTGTGTTTAATTAAATAAGTTGTGTCACACGAGACTTTAACAGTGTTAGTTAACGTCAGAAGCAACAACACCACAAGTGGTGGCAGCATAGGTCAGGAAGCACAGACAACCGGAAATCAGAAATAACACTGAATGTGACTCACTGTGGTTTCTCAAGAGAGTTCTTATGATGGTTTGGTAGATTGTGCAGTTTACTGAAACGTGCTTCCACACACATTCGGTCCTAAACTCTATTCAAATGAACACCAGGTTTCTTCATTTCCCTCCTTTACAACACTTTAAGATAGCGCTCCCTCAAGAGTATCCCGGAAACATTCCGATATTATTGAGCTCCTCCATTGATTTTTCTCTATTGGCTGGTTTGGCGACTCCTGAGCTATTTTTAAAGCTGGAGGCCCAAGTCCAGCCCGGTTAACCAAAGCTGGTGATTAACCGATGGGCTCAATCCACCATACTGTGCAGGACCCGAGCCATGCAGGAGTGGAGTTCCCTGCCACTACTTGAGGGTGACTGCAGATGTTAGAACAGTCTTCGCTGATTCTGCTATAAATTCAAACTTCTGAAGAATTTCAGAAGTCCTTTTTTGAACTGCGCAGGAACCCGCCCGGGCCGAGAAATGAAAGTTACAGCCTTTAAAAGAAGGAAGCCGTGACAGAAGAACGAGCTGTTATTGTGGTCTGCCCTCAGAGCACCCCCTCCGTTCTGCACTTTCAGTTCCTCAAAGCCGCGTCATAAAACACTGTATTCGGTGGACGGGAATCGTCCGAGCACTCTGGTATTCCCAGCTGATCACCGAAGAACACCAAGAGCTCTGGAGAACTCCACGTCACTGCTGTGCGGGGAAGGAACGCACCCAGTCCGGTTCACACTTCAAGCCACAGAGGCATTAGCATACCGACGTGTTCCGTTAGAGCTCCGCTTTGCATCCACCGTAAAAGCCTAGATAAGGGTTCCGCGAAGCGCCCATAAACGTAGCTGTATCTGCCTCATTTGCACACATGAAAACGTGCCGGCGGCGCGGGGCGAGAGCGGATCGGTAGTAAATTGGATTAGGGTAAATCCTCTTTGTACTAGAGACCAGTGGTTTTCACTACCGCCCCCTTTACCGAGGCTTAAACCCATCAAACACGCTCTATCGGCCAGTCCTGCACGCGCCAGTGTTGGGTTCTAGATTGCATATGAGATATGAGGACACCTCTGTGCGGTGTTCATGCATGAAAATTCGGGGGGGGCTGGTTAAAACGTCATGCTAATACTAGTACGATGCATCCATGCTGTTGTGCCACAAACAGCTATTAGCGATGCTAACGGCTAAGCTAAGTAAATTAAACAGGCGGCTAAGTAAGCTAATTTAGAAGGACAGCCTTAATAAAGTACGGCTAAGATAAGCTTTAAGATTAGCTAGCGGCTTTCATACAAGAGAGGCTAACGGCTAGGCTAACATGCTATCACCACTGCTAGTCTAGTCAGTCGGTAGAACCACGTAGCATCCACCATTCGTATTAGCATTAGGACACTGGAGCGTGTGCATGAGGACAGGGTCCTCTGTTCTCCACCGCTATGGACTTACAACATTCGGTTCTCCTCAGCTTTAAGACACGACTGGATTTGTTATTGACCAGCCGCTGTAACCCCGAGGAAAGGTTCTCTGGTGGGACCATGAGGAGAACCGTTCCTCAGTTGTGGTGCCGGATTAAAAACATTAACTGGGTTCAGTCTAAAACCCTCTGGAAAATGAAGATGCTAACTGGGGCCACAAAGGGAGGGATGCCATGGTAGAACCTCTTTTGGATCCCTAAAGAACGTTTCAGCTGGTAGATCTCTAGAGAACATTTGAGCAGTGAGTGCGGAGGGACTTTTTAGAGTCTGAAGAACCTCCACATAATATGAGTGTTGTGAAAACCGACACACTTAAAAAGAAGAAGAGAAAGAACCACAAGTTCTGTATGGAACCATATGGTTCTATGCATGGTGAAATGAATGGTTTTCAGATAGAGAATGTGCTGTGTATGGTTCTTTCGGAGGCTTTCTGAAATCGGTTCTGTATAGCACCAAAAAGGGTTCTGCAGTAGTGGTAATTGTTACAATGTGTTTCATATAGAACCAAACACAATGCAGTCTCCATCAACCCGAAGAACCATTTCTGTGCAGAGAACCATGCAAATGGTTCTACACAGTGTTTCATCTGATCTTTTGTTCAAGGGTTCCTGGGTAAGGGCAATGGTGCTATATAGAACCTTTCTGAAAATGGTTCTACCACTAAAACATGCTTCTGCTTTTGGAGTAAAGCTTGACGCACAATGCTAGGTCAAGCTCGTAACAAAACAAGAACCTTTTCCGGTGCTACACAGAACCTACATGCACAGAACCGCATAACATGTTCTTCCTCAAACCACAGAGATCTTTCACCATGCAAAGAACCTTTTAGACATGCAAATTATTCTACTGATGTTTTCAGGGGTCAGACTTTGGTTCTACACAGAACCAAGAACACTCACGGAACCATTTCCATATTTAAATAGCTGTTTGCATGATGATATTGTACTCCAGATAGACGGGGAACTTGCTGTTTATGGTTCTATAGAGAACCTTTTTACTGTTCTTTGTTTCAGTATTAGAAGAACCTTCTATGGTGCTATATAGAACCACACAGAACACACTGTTCATTAGTCCGTAGACCCACAACACCACGCCAAGAACCATTCATGCATGCAAACAGTTCTACGTAGAACTCATTACTGTAAACAGAACTCTTAACCAAAGAACCCTAGAAGAACCACGGGTCTGTAGAACCTGCGCATGCAACCTAAGAAGCAGTTTAGGAAGTTACTGCAAACTTCGTGTTCTAATTTACCGTTCCACCTTAAAAGGTGCACCATTTAAGGAGGAACGGGTGAATTCGATCGTGTATGTGTCTCGAGCTCCGTCATCACCTTCAGCGTGAGCGGCGTGATCTTCTCCTTGTTGACACCCGCGGGCAGGAAGTCCAGCAGCGAGTGCAGCACGATCTCCTTCACCGTCTGGAACTCGCGCTCGCCCTTCAGGTCCGCGCGGAAGATCAGGTCCAGGTCCTTGTAGCCGAGCCCGCTGTCCTCGTGCAGGACGTGGCTCGCCGCCGAGCCGTTCAGGCGCACCTCGCGCACGTCGATGTGCCTCTCCCGGAGGCGCGCGCGCACCACCCGCACGATGTCGCGCGGCCTCATGTGCAGCGTGGGGAAGTTCCAGCGCCCGTGGATGGGGATGGACTCCGCGAGCAGCGCGTCCAGCCTCTGCACCTGCTCCCAGCTCAGCACGCTCAGGCTCTCGCGCGACCCTTCCGCCATCGCTCGCTCGTGCTTCGCGGACGGCGCTTCAGCCATTGCCTGCAGTAACGGGCTCGCGCGTCGGGCGACGAGACGTCATTTAGCTGTTTTATTTATTTTACATGCTGCTCGCGCGTGCTCGTGCGCTCACGGTGCTGGGCACTGCGGGGGTCTCGCGACTCTCCCTTCCCGGGGGGGCCGCGAGGGTTCACTCACGGTCCATAACGAGCTTGAAGTTGCGTACTGGTGCGGAGGCGCGAGGCGCTGTGCGCGCCCTTCGGCTGCAGCAGGAGAGTGGCTCGTGCGCTGCACGGGAGTTTCCTCTCGTTCTCTCTCTCTCTCTCTCTCTCTCTCTCTCTCTCTCCCTCCCTCTGTGTTTTTCTTTATCTTTCTGTCTGTCTCTCCCTCCCTCCCTCCCTCCCTCCCTCCCTCCGCGCACCGCCCTCCACGCGCCGCCTGCTGGTCTACAAACAGAGTGAACTCTGAAGTTGGTGAAGGTTCCTTAGCGGAACACGTGCCCGTCTGCGTAGGGGTGCGCGCGAGCCGTGCGTGCAGGCGCTCCCAGGTTCTGCTCCTGTTGATCTTTTGAATTCAATTGATTGCCACGTGGTTGCACGTGCATACGCCGTGCCACGTAAACACCAGCTATTGACAGGAGAAGTCGATTTACAGAACAGCAGCTGTGTTTATCTGATACGGGGTCTTTACTAAACCCACCCGAGCCCAGACCACCAGTATGCCAGACGTTCTGTAATGCCTCTGTTACTCACGTGGAGATGATGTATCTAGTAGATTCCCTCAGTTGGGAACCCCTATCATATGCAGTGGACCTTTTAAGCCGTCCGAACTCCTTAAAGAACCTGAAGTCCCCACCACCTGAACCTCCGGGTCTCCACATCGGGCTCTTCAGTGCTGCGCTCTACAGGGCATCAGCGGTACTGACCCGGACTCAGTATGATGGTAGGTGAACTGTAGTGGGTGTTCGGTTGCAGACTGTGGTCCAGAGTCTCAGGGTACTCCACCAGAACCTCAGTAACCGCCAACAGAACCTGCTGGGAAACCTTGGACTCTGTCTAAATGCCCTGACCTCCACTGTGTAAGTGACTAATACGCTTACCCACAGGCTGGACAGAATTAGGTCACTTCACACGGAGTGTTTCCACAGGTCAGTACTCCATAACTCCCGGTCATTACTCCATATTAACCCGCTTCAGGAGAAACTCAGAATTAATAATGAAGTAGTCCTGCACCGCTGTTTCCACTGAGACCTCTCCTAATGACACAACGGTAGTATCAGCGTAGAGCAGGAAGACACAGGAAACACGACGCCCATCGATAGACAGACTCTCAGTCACAGAAACTCCACAACCCCGATAACAACCCCACAGGCCCAAATACATCAGTCCCAACTACAGCTAACTGACAACAGCCTCTCCAGAGCTATCGGCTAAACACCCAGCCTCTCCAGAGCTAACGGTGTAAACACACAGCCTCTCCAGAGCTATCGGCTAAACACCCAGCCTCTCCAGAGCTAACGGTGTAAACACTCAGCCTCTCCAGAGCTAACGGTGTAAACACTCAGCCTCTCCAGAGCCAACGGTGTAAACACACAGCCTCTCCAGAGCTAACGGCTAAACACTCAGCCTCTCCAGAGCTAACGGTGTAAACACTCAGCCTCTCCAGAGCTAACAGAGCAAACACACAGCCTCTCCAGAGCTAACAGCCAAAACTGCAGCCTCTCCAGGGCTAACGGCTAAAAACACAGCCTCTCCAGAGCTAACGGCTAAAAACACAGCCTCTCCAGAGCTAACGGCTAAAAACACAGCCTCTCCAGAGCTAACGGCTAAAAACACAGCCTCTCCAGAGCTAACGGCTCAGCAAAGGCAAGAGCCATGTGAAGTCACTACACCTCGGTGCCAGAGCTGAAAAACACACAGCCTCTCCAGAGCTAACGGCTAAAAACACAGCCTCTCCAGAGCTAACGGTGTAAACACTCAGCCTCTCCAGAGCTAACGGCTAAACACACAGCCTCTCCAGAGCTAACGGCTAAAAACACAGCCTCTCCAGAGCTAACGGTGTAAACACTCAGCCTCTCCAGAGCTAACGGCTAAAAACTCAGCCTCTCCAGAGCTAACGGTGTAAACACTCAGCCTCTCCAGAGCTAACGGCTAATAAAGCAGCCCCTCCAGAGCTAACGGCTAAACACACAGCCTCTCCAGAGCTAACGGTGTAAACACTCAGCCTCTCCAGAGCTAACGGCTAAACACACAGCCTCTCCAGAGCTAACGGTGTAAACACTCAGCCTCTCCAGAGCTAACGGTGTAAACACTCAGCCTCTCCAGAGCTAACGGTGTAAACACTCAGCCTCTCCAGAGCTAACGGCTAAACACACAGCCTCTCCAGAGCTAACGGTGTAAACACTCAGCCTCTCCAGAGCTAACGGCTAAACACTCAGCCTCTCCAGAGTTAACGGTGTAAACACTCAGCCTCTCCAGACCTAACGGCTAAACACTCAGCCTCTCCAGAGCTAACGGCTAAACACTCAGCCTCTCCAGAGTTAACGGTGTAAACACTCCGCCTCTCCAGAGCTAATGGCTCATCCTCTCCAAGCACACACTCAGCCTCTCCAGAGCTAAACAGGCTCTCCTCTTAACGGTGTAAACACTCAGCCTCTCCAGAGCTAACGGCTAAACACACAGCCTCTCCAGAGCTAACGGTGTAAACACTCAGCCTCTCCAGAGCTAACAGTGTAAACACTCAGCCTCTCCAGAGCTAACGGCTAAACACACAGCCTCTCCAGAGCTAACGGTGTAAACATTCAGCCTCTCCAGAGCTAACAGTGTAAACATTCAGCCTCTCCAGAGCTAATGGCTAAACACACAGCCTCTCCAGAGCTAACGGTGTAAACACACAGCCTCTCTAGAGCTAACGGTGTAAACACTCAGCCTCTACAGAGCTAACGGTGTAAACACTCAGCCTCTCCAGAGCTAACGATGTAAACACTCAGCCTCTCCAGAGATAACAGCCCTCTCCACAGTAGCTAAACACACAGCCTCTTAGAGGCTAACCACAGCCTCTCCACCTCTCGCTAAATAGCTAACGGCTAAACACACAGCCTCTCCAGAGCTAACGGTGTAAACACTCAGCCTCTCCAGAGCTAACGGTGTAAACACTCAGCCTCTCCAGAGATAACGGCTAAACACACAGCCTCTCCAGAGCTAACGGCTAAACACTCAGCCTCTCCAGAGCTAACGGTGTAAACACTCAGCCTCTCCAGAGCTAACGGCTAAACACACAGCCTCTCCAGAGCTAACGGCTAAACACACAGCCTCTCCAGAGCTAACGGCTAAACACACACCCTCTCCAGAGCTAACGGTGTAAACACTCAGCCTCTCCAGAGCTAACGGTGTAAACACTCAGCCTCTCCAGAGCTCACTATCCAACACAGAATACATCAGATTATTAATTTGCTCTTCTCTCGGTTTCCTCTCCAGAGAAGAACAACTGCTAGAAATGGAGTGGTTCTGGTGATGGAGGTGTTCCTCCCTGGAGAGCTCAGATCCCTCAGACCTGCACTCTTCAGAAGACCCCTAAAGGCCTCCGTTACCTGGAATCAGGCATACTAAGTCTACTCTTAATCCTGCAGGGTGGTAGATCTCCCGGGATCTCCAGGATTGAACAGCTCTGGGTTTAGTAATTACATGGTGGTACACCAGAAGGTCTCCAGCTCCTCTTTCTTGCCATTATGCGGAATCTAAGATACGCATAATTAGCTCATGTGTAATCATATCACAGCCTGAGCGAGAGTGACTAACTGATTAACGGCCCTAATAACCCGATCTAGCACCTGCAGAAGGCCGAGCTAATCTCCTCTTACTCTGCTGACATACATACATATACAGGTGATCCATAACATGTGACCGGAACACCAGGAAAACTCGATATCATCATCAGGGATATGATAAAGTACATATTGGAGCCTTCACCGCTACGGAGGAGCCCAGACAGCTCATGGTATATTGGTGGAGCTTCATTAGCAGCCGCAGGACGGCCGCAGCTATGCCCTACGAAGCAAGGCTTTATGCTGACGGCTAGCTCAGGTATTAGCTTAAGCCGACGCGGCCCCCCAGGGAGGGGGGGTGGGATTTATGGCTGTTCAGCTCGCAGTTCTCAACTACCGAAACTCTTCCAGGCATAGACGTGCAGAGTGGCCGGCCCAAAGTCAGAATAAGAGTCCTACGCTACAAACGACACCCCCCTTTAGAAAAGTCCTGGCCCCTATGCACCGCAGGGCCTTCAGGTCGAATCGGGCCCACAGTGGGGTGGAGACCCTGAAGGCCTGTGCCCCCCGCTGTGTCGACAGTAGCTGCAGGGGCAGTGCCCTGCTCAGCCGTCCTCTGACTTCCTCTAACATCCTTCTCATCAACAATAGCGGTAGTGGTGGTGCTGCTTGTGTGCACCTCCATCTTCACCTAGATGCTGGGTGTGGGTGCATTGGCACATAAGTGGCACAGCCACCCTTTGGCAAGTCAGTTCAGGGGGGAGAGAGAGAGGGGGAAGAGAGAGAGAGAGAGAGAGAGAGAGAGAGAGAGAGAGAGGAGGGAGAGAGGGGGAAGAGAGAGAGAGGGAGAGAGGGAGAGGGGGGGAGAGGGGGAGAGAGAGGGAGAGAGAGGAGGGGGGGAAAAGGGGGGGGAGGGGGGAGCGAGGGAGGGGGGAGGGGGGAGAGGGGGGGAGAGAGAGGGGGGGAGAGAGAGAGAGGGGGGGAGGGGGGGAGAGAGAGAGGGGAGAGAGAGAGAGAGAGAGAGGAGGGGGGGAGACCGAGAGAGAGACGGGGAGAGAGGGGGAGAGAGAGAGGGGAGGAAGAGAGAGAGAGAGAGAGAGACGAGGGAGAGAGAGCCGAGAGGGGGGAGGAGCGGGGGAAGAGAGAGAGGAGACGGGGGAGAGAGAGGGCGAGGGGGAGAGGGGGAGAGAGGGAGGGGAGAGGGGGGGTAAGAGGAGGGAAGGAAGAGAGGGGGGGAACAAGGAAGAGAGAAGAGGGGGGGGAGGGGAGAGGAGAGGGGGGAGAGGAGATTTTTTTTTGAGAGAGGGGGAGAAGAGGAGAGAGACGAAGAGGAGAGGGGGGGGGGAGGGAGATAAGGGAGAGGAGGAGAGAGAGAGAAGGGGGAGAGAAGAGCAGAGAGGGAGAGAGAGGGGAGAGAGGGGGGGAGAGACGAGAGGTGGGAGAGAGAGAGAGAGAGAGAGAGAGGGAAGAGAGGAGGGGAGACGAGCGGGGGCATGAAGAGAGAGAGAGAGACGGGAGAGAGAGTAGGGGGGAGAGAGGGAGACAGAAGGGAGAGACGAGGGGGGGTTAGGGGTGTGGAGAGAGACGAGGGGGGGGAGTAGAGGGGACGCAGAGAGGTGGGGGGGGAGAGAGGGTGGAGCAGAGAGAGAGGGGGGGGAGATGGAGGGGGAGAGAGAGAGGGGGGAGGATGGAGGGGAGAGAGGGGGGGGAGGGGGGAGAGAGAGAGATAGGAGAGAGAGTTTTGGAGAGCAGAAGAGAGGGATGAGAGGACCAGAGTGAGAGAGGGGGGGAGAGAAACAAAGAGGGGGCGAGAGAGAGGGGGAGGAGAAGAGGGGGGGGAGAGAGAGGGGGGGAGGGAGCGGGGGGGGGAGAGAGAGGAGACGATGAGAGAGAGAGGGAAGAGAGAGAGAGGGGGGGGAGAGGGGAAGAAGAGAAGAGAGAGAGGGAGACGAGAGTAGGGGGGGAGAGGAGGCGAGAGGAGGGAGGAGATGAGGCGGGGTAGAGAGAGGGGGATTGAGGAGAGAGAGAGATGAGGGGGGGAGGAGAGAGAGAGGGGGGAGAGAGAGAGAGAGGGAGAGAGAGGGAGAGAGAGAGGGGGGGAGAGAGAGGGGGGGAGAGATCGAGCGAGAGAGAGAAAGGAGAGAGAGGGGGCGACAGAGAGAGGGGGGGAGAGAGAGAGAGAGAGAGAGGAGACGGGGGGAGAGAGAGGGGGGGAGAGAAGCGAGGGAGAGAGAGAACGAGAGAGAGAGAGAGAGAGAGGGGGAGAGAGAGGGGGGGAGAGAGAGAGAGAGAGAGAGAGGGAGAGAGAGGGGGAGAGAGAGGGGGGGAGAGAGAGAGAGAGAGAGAGAGAGGGAGAGAGAGAGAGGGGGGGGAGAGAGAGAGAGAGAGAGAGGGAGAGAGAGAGAGAGAGGGGGAAGAGAGAGAGAGGGAGGGGGAGAGAGAGAGGGGGGGGGAGAGAGAGAGAGAGAGAGAGAGAGAGAGAGAGAGGGTGGGGGAGAGGTAGAAGGAGGTGAGAGCCACAGCATTAGTCCAGAGCTCTGACTGAGCCCGTGTGAAAGAGCGAGAGAGAAAGGAAGGACGAGAGATCATGAGCGAGTCTATGTGTGTGGTTGGCGGTGATGTCAGGTCAGGTTAGGTGTCACCCAAAATCCCTCATGAGGAGCAGACCTGCGTCACTCCGCTAACAGCCAGTAAAGCAGGATTACTCCAGATTACCTGCCCGAACACCACAATACACCGGGAACGGTGCCAGTTCCCTCCTACAAGCTAGAGCCCACACACATTAGCACATCACTAGCCCTTCACCTTCGGCTGCGCACTGGATAGACCGCATGGGCAAGGCTAGTAATGCTAAAGGCTAATTTTCCAGCCAGGCTAATGCTAAGGGTTAAGTCACCTCATCTCCAGATCCAGATAGTGAATATTTGGGTATGCTGCCGGTTGCCACTGCACCCAGATAAGTGTGGTGGGTACAAGATCTGATTATAATCAGATTTATATTAAGAACGACTAAATGAGAGAATAAAACCATCAACGATGGAGCCTGACTTACTGAACTACAACAGATTACGGAAAAAGATAAATGAATAAATTAAAAACACTGAGTGAAACCCCTGTGGACTGGTGGAAGCATATAGCCAGTGCTAATGCTAAAAAGCTAACTATCCTAATGGAGCTGTGCAGGTGCAGTAACTGTCTTCAGGTCATCAAGCTAAAGCTACAGTTAGCAAGGTAGCTATCTGGCTATCTAGGTTTTTACCTCAGTTCGGCCTAGTGTTACATGGACAAAGTAGAAGGTAGACAAATGCTAGCTTAGCTGTATTTATGTGGCTGTAGCTCAGTGGCTAGGCTAACAGTCGGAGCTGATTGGCACCGTGGACATTCCTCTGAATGCATGAATTAAAGTACAACTTAAAGTTGTATTAGTTGGAATTCTGTGAAACCGAATGAAGCCGAGGTACTGCGGTAGCATTAGCATTAGCATTGGTCTGTAAGGAATGCCTGGCAGAAAGAACTGCTTTGGACTGTTAGCATCTCTGATAGCATTAGCGGTTAGCATTATTGCTAATAACCGCAGGTCATGTCCCGCCTGGCACAGGAGTGATTACGCTACCCTACGTTAACACTACGGAATAATTCCCCGGTTCACTGATGGGTTTACTTCAGGGATCAGTGACCTCTGACCCCACAGTGACAGGACGGGTTAGCGTTCCGAGCGTGAGAAGAGACTCTTGGGTTCTGCTCAGCTGAAGGCAGAGAGTGGAAAGTTGAGGTTTATATGTGACCACAGTTAAAAACAACACAGTCACTTCCACCTTCCCCTCCGTCTGAGAAGTCTCTGTCTCTCTCTCTCTCTCTCTGTGTCACTCCCTCTTTCATGGTTCCTGGTCTAATGCGAGACATGTTCCTCTTTAAGCAGTGAAAGGTCCTATTGTGGGAAAGCCTGCGTATGTTAAACATTACAGGTAATATAAACCACACTGCAGGAAGGCATTAGCCCGTATTGTGACCAGCGCCTGAGGTAACGTTATCCGCTGTGGAGCGTTCTGCTGAGCGTTCTGCTGAGCGTTCTGCTGAGCGTTCTGCTGAGCGTTCTGCTGAGCGTTCTGCTGAGCCCTGCTTCACTCGCCTTACTTTCTGGATCTGCTGAGCGTTCTGCTGAGCTCTGCTTCACTCGCCTTACTTTCTGGATCTCCTTCGGTCCTGATATTCGGGCTGTGTTGCTCTGTATGTGCCGTGTTGTGAATACTGAGTTGGTGACCAGTTTGGATTCCTTCCAGTTGAAAGTACAAATGCCGTCATGTTGCATGAACTG
>JAMWET010000291.1:255000-260000 GCA_024036415.1 Prochilodus magdalenae
AGGGTTCTTCAACAGGCCCCTGTTAGCAGTGACTGGTGGATGATACTGGGGTCATGTGGTCTCAGTGAAGGTATATGTATGTTCCAGTGAAAACATAGCAGTGTGCAGCCTGTAGAGGGCGCTACAGCCTTTACTAGTAAACATAGCAGTGTGCAGCCTGTAGAGGGCGCTACAGCCTTTACTAGTAAACATAGCAGCGTGCAGCCTGTAGAGGGCGCTACAGCCTTTACTAGTATACATAGCAGCGTGCAGCCTGTAGAGGGCGCTACAGCCTTTACTAGTAAACATAGCAGCGTGCAGCCTGTAGAGGGCGCTACAGCCTTTACTAGTATACATAGCAGTGTGCAGCCTGTAGAGGGCGCTACAGCCTTTACTAGTAAACATAGCAGTGTGCAGCCTGTAGAGGGCGCTACAGCCTTTACTAGTATACATAGCAGTGTGCAGCCTGTAGAGGGCGCTACAGCCTTTACTAGTAAACATAGCAGTGTGCAGCCTGTAGAGGGCGCTACAGCCTTTCTGCAGATTTGCTACAGTCCAGACGACAGATTTAAATTTAGCGTCCCAAAAAACGTAGCTGTTAAACCTTTTCCGTCGTAATCAGGTCAATTAAAAACCCCGCCCCCATCTCTCGTTCTTCCCATAGACTCCCATTCATTACCTACAGTCTCACCTACAGCCACCAAACCACATGTACTCACTCAGGACAGACCCCCAACCTCTAATCCACAGACATACTGACCCTCACTCCTCTATGTGTCGTCTATTCATCCCTCGTCCTTTCTATAGTAACCACAGCCTAGCAACAGCATTTCCTTCACTAATGCACCTCTCTAGTTGCTTCCTGGGTTATTGCAGGTAGTAGCGAGACTAGGACGGACGTTTTTGGGTGGACAGGACAAACCGGAGTGGTTGAACTGACTACGATAAGGCGACGTCTGGACATCAACCACAAAACTGAAACTGAGCCAAGCACAAGAAGCAGCGACCTCCGGCAAAGGTCGAGCAGGCCTGCAGACGCGCCACTCTGGATTATAAAGCTATGGTGGCTGGAATTTAGGAGCGTCTGTTCAGTTTACAAAAATAGAAATCGGAATAAATCACGTCTTCTCTAGGGTTTTTCGCGGGTGTGGGCTTATCATGAAAGTGGGTGGGCTTAGTTTCACACTTAACTGCCACCACTGACCATAGCTGGGGCAAGATACCCCGGCAGTGAGGGTGAAGACAAGCACATACACCACATCACCATCCGCCTCACCACGTCTTCTCAAACAGCACTGGAGCTCAACACGCTTGCAGGAGAACACTAACACCTCTCCATTGTGCTGAGCCATGAGGGGGCCGTCTTACCCACCACCCAGAGGGGAAAGGACAGTCGTTTTGGACTCCTGGATGCAGATGGCTGCGGTACCACAGAGAACTGGACCAGCGTCTGGAGGCCCCGGTCCGGAAGGGTCTGTATTGTTTTGGTTCTTTTTGGTTCTGTTCATGCCAGTGTGCTCTGTACCTACGCCATGAAGCACCTTCACAGCACCTCAGTCACAGCGTGGAGTATGAGTTCCCGGCGTGACCCTTGCCACTGTAGGGGTTGTCATGGCAATGGGGAGAGGAAGTGAGATGGCTTTGGCGGTTCTACTGAGTTAGCATGTTCTCACTCGCTTCCTGAAAGCGGTTTAATACACTCACACCCGCATGTGCAGGCGTCCACAACCCTCCCTTGTCTTTGAGAAAGGACTCTAGTGTGTTAAGTGGGTTCAGCAGCTTCTGTTGTCTGTACCCTGACGTTTGCTGGGCACACGGTCTGAGCCCACGGTCTGACCCAGCCCTGAATAAGAATAACAGCCAGAACTAGAGGTGTAGATCTCTGTCCTCGTAAACACCAGCGCATGTGCACCGAATAACCTGGTGTCCTGAACATGCATGGCTTAAATGTGTCCACCAGCTGCAGGAGAACATGCATCAGTGAAGATGCTGCAGTTCAGTTGATTGATTGATTGAAGTATGTCAGGTGTCACTCAGGCACGATCCACTGATCAATTGAAGACTCCTTCACAGCAGACAAGTAAACAGCTTTGTAAACATGCTCTGGACTACATCTAATGACGACCCACCTCTGCCACCTACTGGCTAACAATATATTAGCTCCACTTCCCTGTATCTGCACTCACCCTGTCCATCATATCAGCTCCACTGACCATACAGGACACTCTGTAGGTGTACAGGTCCAGACTGTAGTCCATCTGTTACTCTGTATACTGTATTACCCTGTTCTTCAATGGGCAGGACCCCCACAGGACCACCACAGAGCAGGTATGGTGTGGGTGGTGGATCATTCTCAGCACTGCAGTGACACTGACGTGGTGGTTGTGTGTTAGTGTGTGTGGTGCTGGTGTGAGTGGATCAGACACAGCAGTGCTGCTGGAGTGTTTAGACACTGTGTCCACTCACTGTCCACTCTATTAGACACTCCTACCTTGCTGCTCCACCTTGTAGATGGACAGTCAGAGACGATAGCTCATCTGCTGCTGCACAGTGCAGTGTTGGTCATCCTCTAGTCCTTCATCAGTGGACACAGGACGCTGCCTACAAGGTGCTGTCCACAGGACGCTGCCCCACAGGACGCTGCCCCACAGGACGCTGCCCCACAGGACGCTGCCCCACAGGACGCTGCCCACAGGACGCTGCCCACAGGACACTGCCCCCAACAGGATGCTCCCCACAGGATGCTGCCCACAGGATGCTCCCCACAGGACGCTGCCCACAAGACGCTGCCCCCAACAGGATGCTCCCCACAGGACGCTGCCCACAAGACGCTGCCCCCAACAGGATGCTCCCCACAGGACGCTGCCCACAGGACGCTGCCCACAGGACGCTATCCTCCATCCAGTGTGTTCTCCTTCTCCTGCCACCAGAGGGAGCTGCAGTACAAGCAGTTCTGATTGGCAGTGCTGGAGAACAGTGCACTAGAGGCAGTTTTTAAACCTGGTACTGGAGTCAGTTGTAGTGCCGATGGTCAATACTGCTTTCCCAAAGCAGACACTGTATCTAGAACCCTCAGAGAAGGCCTCCTGATTTCTGGGGACTTAGCAAACCAAGTCAGAACAGAATCAGGCTCGTCCTGGAAGGGCCCTTGGCTCTTGGGGACTGTAGGCAGCTTTGCGTATTCAGACTGGACATGTAACCAGTCAGTGTTGTGAAGAACCCCATTACAGAACACAGTGGATCCTGGAACTGTTCATCACTCCTGTAAGTCGTGCAGACCCTGGGTTCCTCTCCTGGTAGCTGCCCGACGGTCAGACCTCCTCTAGGTCCACTCTAGGTAACGCAGGCCCGGTTTGGGTGAGAGAGCGTCTCTTTGTTCTGGATCTCCATGACACCGCCAAGCGTCCACACCCCGCCCGCTCAGAGGGAGACTCGGGTTCATGTCCACGCGCTGGCTCATGTCTTTATCTCCTTCTCCTCCTCACGCTCTCTTTCAGCGCCGTCCACTTTCCCACCGCGCGCTATCCTTCAGAGACCGCCGTCAGGCCGCATACGCCACATTAGCCTGCTATTTACCCGGCCCAACACAAACATTAGCTCATCCACTCCCACTTTCAGAAGGCCCGTTCACATTACCGTTCTGGATCTGATACATCTTAGTGGATTCCAGACCCCATTAATCAAACCCAGAGGAGTCGGGCCCGGCCGGCTGCCCGCAGTCACTGTTTATCTACATTCTTCTCTGAATTAAGTCCCGAGGTTCGCTAATGAATCGAGCGCAAACTCTGTCAGTCAGCCAGCGGGTTCGCACCGCAGTGGCCAGAGTGTGGAAAACGATCTCCAGGCTACTGAGGATCAGGCGCTCCAGGGTGCCGTGGTTTTCACGGCTCTATGGGTCTTTGGAAGGCGCCGAGACCACATACAGTAAAATACACCCACCCTTTACAGTCGCTCCGCCAGTCCTTATTCGGTATCAGGGTTCCCCTTCATCTGGTTCAGAATGGAGCTTCTATCTTCGCGGTCCAGTCATGTCACTCCACTGCTGGGCTCCCTTCACTGGCTTCCTGATGCTGGCCTACACAGCCGAGAGTGGACCATCCAAGGGAGCTACCGTATGGCAGTGGTTAGGAGTCGAGCTGTACCTCGAGCCCTTCCAGCTTCAAGTGCAGCTCGACTCGACCCGCCATCCCTGAGGACACGTGGAAGACAAGCGTCCAGGCTCTTCTCTGTCCTGGCTCCCCAGATGCCCCTGGTGAATGAACTGCCCACTGGCTTCCGTCCGACACAGCGGAGAGTGGACCTCCAAGGGAGCTACCGTATGGCAGTGGTTAGGAGTCGAGCTTCCAGCCCACAGCTCCGACTCGACCCCATTAGACAACACACACACTTCTCTGTCCTGGCTTCCACACACACAATGTCAAACACTCAGTACTCATGTGGTCCTCCATAGGCCCACACACTACTCTACCCACGCATATCAGAATATATAAATAATAATATATATTTATAATATAATTATTATAATATAGTATATAATAATAATAATAATAATATAAATAATTTATTTCATTATGTGTAATGATCTCACTGTTTATATAATAACGCACTTTATCACGTTCCAGTGTTATGTTTACAGATACAGTGTTATGTTTACGTTGTTACAGGGTGCAGTAATATCATCACTTGGAAACATGGCAATATCTGTCTATACAAGTGAAATATTTCTGTAAGTGTAATGTATAATTTCCTACACCCCACCCCATCTTTATGTACACTGATGTCTCGTCTGCACTGTTATGTTTCTGGTACGTCGTGTGTGTTTGCACTATGTTTACATTTGCACATCAGAGTCTGGAGAAGCGCAGTCCTGTTCAGATTTCCACTCCTGGTGTAAAGTATGACTCTGACTCGTCTTCAGGCACAGACTGAAGACCCATCTCTTCATACAGCACTTATTAAGCTTTAGGTGTGAGCGCTGGGCTGGGTTGCCAGGTAGTTCACTTATGCTTATATATGTTTGT
>JAMWET010000291.1:265000-267500 GCA_024036415.1 Prochilodus magdalenae
ACTCTTGAAGGAGCCTCCTCGGAAAGCCGCAGTGGTAACCAAAGAGCTCCAACAAGAGTTCAGTTTTCCTAACTTCTGTAGGCAGCTACACTGGATAGAATAACCCGGATGTGTTAAATTCACACATGGAGACAGTCATTGGCTGACTCCGAAATATCCAGCAGAGAGCGACTGTGACCACCGTTGAAAGACGGCTAACGCAAACTTGACCAGGTGAGCTACAGCCTGTAGGTGCACAGAAGCCAGGCGGAGCTGGCGGAGTAGGACAGGAGTTCGGGAACCTGCAGCTGCTTTAGCCGTCAGTGTTTATATTGTCACACTGTGTTTAAATCACGAGTCACCCAAACACGTCACCCAAACGACTCCCGGTCTGTGTGTCATAGGTCGTCTATTGTTTAATGCCAAACATCCGACTCTGAGGATCCGAAACTGTGGAACCCTTCCGCACCTTCATGCGTGGACTGATTCAATATACACCCCAGAAACTCAAGAGTCCTCTGGAGCTTCAGGCTCGGCCATCACGCCGATGAGGACAGACAGTTCTCGCGGTGTATTAGGCCGCGCTGCACTCGGCTCTGTGTTCGGGCCAGTGCTGATTTGCTCTTGGATCAACCCATCAGTGGCTGTGCCAAGTCTATTAATACCGAGTTACTGAGGTTAGTACTGCAGAACAGTGTTTCCAACCCAACGTGTGCGCCACTCAGTTTATCAGCTAATTAACATAACCGAGAGATCGAGAGCGGGTTTGGTGTGAGGTGGGTCAGTGGTGGTGATGCAAACCAGGGTTCTCCATGTCTAGAACACACATATAGACCTTTTACCGAGTATCTAAACCACTCGTGAACCTACATGTATCTCCTGAGTGTTGATATGGAATGTTGATGATAGGAAAATCCGGGAAAGCTGGAATACTAAGATTTCTTTGGGGGACTATTTTACCTCACAGCCGTCCCATGCTGCAAGATACTGTGGTGGGACCTACAAGTCCCACAGTGGTGACATGGCAGTGTAGACCTCTAATGTGGCCCTCACTGGATCGTACCGGGCCATCCCATTGTGACAGTTCTGGTCATGGTTGGAGCGTTTTCCATTAAAGTGATAGCTTCCCAAATGTAGTGAGCCGAGACCACTACACCTTAAGTTCTCTGCTACCTTAAATATCTCACTACTTTACATCCTCTGCTACCTTGAACAATCTAATGCCTTAAAGTCACTGCCACCTTAAATCCATTTCCACCTTAATCCAAGGCTAGTCTATATAGACATAATGGTCCAAAGGCCTTTTCTTTCAGCCATGCTTTTGCAAGGCTGGTCCTCAACTCTTGAAGAAGCCTCCTCGCGGTCTTGCTGCGTGTTGTCAGTTTAGACACGCCAGGTGGCTTGGGTGGATCAGCAGGAGGACCACACTGGACCTTTGGACATGCTCCTTTGTCCATGTAGTCATAAAGCCAAGGTCTCCTCTGAATCCATTGTGTCCCACCATTGCTCTTGCCATCTCACTGCTGCCACCATCTCTTCTCTTACCTGCCTGACTGCTCTGTGCTGACTGTGAAGATTGGTGGAGGAGAGATAAGGGTGCTATGGGGTTGGGGTTGTTCAGGGGTGGGGCAGGAGCCCCTTAGTTCCATGGAAGGGAAACCTTAATGCTTCGTCAGACCGAGACATTCTGGGCACCTGTGGCTTCCAACTATGTGGAAACATTTTGGGGAGGAACCTTTTCCTTTTCCAGCATGACTGTGTCCCAGTGCATGGTGGGGAAATTTGGAGGTGTGGAAGAACTTGACTGGCCTGTACAGAGCCCTGACCTCGACCCCATCAAACACTTTTGGGATGAACCAGGACAGAGGCTGTGAGCCAGGCCCTCTCATCCAACATCAATATCTGACCTCACGAATGGTCTTCTGGATGAAGGGAGGGCAACAGTTCCTACAGACACACTCTGGAATCTTCCCAGAACCATGGACACTGTTATAGATGAGCCAACTACATGTCAGTGGCTATGGATTTGTAATGGGATGGCATAAATCTCCTGTAGGTGTAACGTACAGATGTCCCTATACTTTTGTCCATACAGTGGACGAGGCTAATGCAGCGAACAGAGTAACGGGTGCGTGTTTAAACTGTTTGCATAACGAACCTCATTTCTAAACTGTGAAATTCCGGCCTGCACCCACACAACGGATTTCTGGATCATGTACTAGGATCAGGGAGTGTCTTCCTCGCCCTGCCATCCTTCTGGCTTCAGTCTCTCATGGCATCAAAGCTGTGGTTCCTTAAACGCTGGGTGGGGGAACAAATCTGCCATGTCCAAACAAAGCGGGGAGGATGCTTACAGTGCCTTACCGGCAGCGGTCTGTACCCCCAAGGGGCAAGGCTTGCCAGTTGAGGGGACGATGCCCCCTCCTGCTCACCCCCAGCACCAGGCCTGGTACAGTACATGGATGACACAATGTCCCGGGTTTGGTACATCCATGACACTTCTACACAGAGCTGGTTGGCC
>JAMWET010000291.1:275000-319473 GCA_024036415.1 Prochilodus magdalenae
CCACCTTATCTTTACAGATCTACCTTACCTTTACAGGTCCACCTTATCTTTTACAGATCTACATTATCTTTACAGATCCACCTTATCTTTACAGATCTACCTTATCTTTTACAGATCTACATTATCTTTACAGATCCACCTTATCTTTACAGATCCACCTTATCTTTACAGATCCACCTTATCTTTTACAGATCTACATTATCTTTACAGATCCACCTTATCTTTACAGATCCACCTTATCTTTACAGATCTACCTTATCTTTTACAGATCTACATTATCTTTACAGATCCACCTTATCTTTACAGATCCACCTTATCTTTACAGATCTACCTTATCTTTACAGATCCACCTTATCTTTACAGATCTACCTTACCTTTACAGATCCACCTTATCTTTACAGATCTACTTTATCTTTACAGATCTACCTTACCTTTACAGGTCCACCTTATCTTTACAGATCTACTTTATCTTTACAGATCTACCTTACCTTTACAGGTCCACCTTATCTTTACAGATCTACCTTACCTTTACAGATCTACCTTATCTTTACAGATCTACCTTATCTTTACAGATCCACCTTATCTTTACAGATCTACCTTACCTTTACAGGTCCACCTTATCTTTACAGATCTACTTTATCTTTACAGATCTACCTTACCTTTACAGGTCCACCTTATCTTTACAGATCTACCTTACCTTTACAGATCGCCTTAATCTTTACAGATCCACCTTATCTTTACAGATCCACCTTATCTTTACAGATATACATTATCTTTAAAGATCCACCTTATCTTTACAGATCTACCTTATCTTTACAGATCTACCTTATCTTTACAGATCCACCTTATCTTTACAGCTCTACCTTATCTTTACAGATCCACCTTATCTTTACAGATCTACCTTATCTTTACGGATCTACCTTATCTTTACAGATCCACCTAATCTTTACAGATCCACCTTATCTTTACAGATCCACCTTATCTTTACAGATCTACCTTACCTTTACAGATCCACCTAATCTTTACAGATCCACCTTATCTTTACAGATCCACCTTATCTTTACAGATATACATTATCTTTAAAGATCCACCTTATCTTTACAGATCTACCTTATCTTTACAGGTCTACCTTATCTTTACAGATCTACATTATCTTTACAGATCTACCTTATCTTTACAGCTCTACCTTATCTTTACAGCTCTACCTTATCTTTACAGATCCACCTTATCTTTACGGATCTACATTATCTTTACAGATCTACATTATCTTTACAGATCCACCTTATCTTTTACAGATCTACCTTATCTTTTACAGATCCACATTATCTTTACAGATCTACAGTGTCTTTACTGATATACATTATCTTTTACAGATCTACAGAGTCTTTACAGATCTACATTATCTTCCACAGTGTTGCCTTATCTTTTATCGTCCTGTATTTTATAGTCTTTCTCAGCTTTTGTACTACAGTACTGTGCTGAATTGGCGTTTACCACACTGCATGACCTTTGGATGGAATGCATTATCGTTTATAGATCTGTAGTCTGATATATGCAGGGAAGACAGCATCCTTTTTCAGTTACTGGCTGAAAACAAAATATTGCTCTAAGCTAGTGACTGAGATGTCCCTGGTGTTGATACAATTTCACTGGCCGTCCACCAGGCACTGAGCCAGAACCGGCCTGCTTATTCAGCGTCTCAGGGGCTGCGCTGTTTGCTCTCACCAATAAATGTGAAAAGATGTACAAAGTCAATCAAGCTCCCTCCCTCTCTTTCTTATGCTCTTGGTCTAAACAGATATGTTTTCATTTCCAGGCAGTAAATAATGAGTTCTGCTTCCCCTGCCAGAGAACAGACAGACAGAGAACAAAACTGGAGACAGAGAAGCTTCTATTTCCAGATCTCCCCTCCACTCCCCTCACGGTTTCTATGGAACAACAGGACAAACATCTGATCTCTCTCTTCACCAGGCATAAATGTGGGAAAACACATTCTGAAATACAGCAGCAGCATCCAAACTCCTCCAGAGAGAGAGAGAGAGAGAGAGAGAGAGAGAGAGAGAGAGAGAGAGAAAAAGATATAAGTAGCTAAACACCTTAAAGTCTACACAGTAATGCATCCAGTCTTCAGTTCCTCAGTTCCTCAACCTTAATCCACATGTGTAATAATAATACTGAATAATTCATAGTAGATACTGAATAATTCATAGTAGATACTGAATAATTCATAGTAGATACTGATTAATTCATAGTAGATACTGAATAATTCATAGTGGATACTGAATAATTCATAGTGGATACATTAGTGGGGGTATGGGGGTGGTATTAATGGGTAACCTGCACACCTGTTAAAACTCAGTGATTACATTTTGGAGAACATCTGTTGCCTTCTGGACTCCGTCTTCTTCAGAGACGTCCATGATTATTACAACACCGAGAAACAATCTACACCTACTACAGCATCATGGCTGTGTGGTGAGAGAGTGTTAAGTGTTTGGTGATGTAACCCTGTGGGAACCGTGCTTTGTAGCAGCCATATGAAGATGTGGGTTATTAGTATCTGCCTGTTCTCTCGATCTTGAGAATGAGAGAGAGAGAGAGAGATGGAGAGAGAGAGATAAAGGTGTGCTGGAAACAGCAGAGAGAGAACAGCTCAGGAACGTGTGAGCTTGTTGACGGCTTGTGGGTTTCCTGTATACTCATACTCTGATTTATATCTGTGTCTATATCTAGGTGTGTGTGTGTGTGTGTGTGTGTGTGTGTATGTGTGTGCGTGTGTGTGTGTGTGTGTGTTTGGTTTGGGCTGGATTACAGACCAGAGCTAAAACAGACTGTTTGTGTCTCTGCCAGAAACCTCAGGTTCCGTTTCTGTCATGCTTGGAATATTATTATAATTACAGATAGACACGTATAGACACGTATAGACACAGATAGACACGTACAGACACATACAGACACGTATAGACACAGATAGACACGTACAGACACATACAGACACGTATAGACACAGATAGACACAGATAGACACGTACAGACACATACAGACACAGATAGACACAGATAGACACGTACAGACACGTATAGACACAGATAGACACGTACAGACACATACAGACACGTATAGACACAGATAGACACGTATAGACACAGATAGACACGTATAGACACAGATAGACACGTACAGACACAGATAGACACGTATAGACACAGATAGACACGTACAGACACATACAGACACGTATAGACACAGATAGACACGTATAGACACAGATAGACACGTATAGACACAGATAGACACGTATAGACACAGATAGACACGTACAGACACAGATAGACACGTACAGACACAGATAGACACGTACAGACACAGATAGACACGTATAGACACAGATAGACACGTATAAACACAGACAGACACGTATAGACACAGATAGAAACGTATAAACACAGACACGTACAGACACAGATAGACACAGATAGACACGTATAGACACAGATAGACACGTACAGACACAGATAGACACGTACAGACACAGCTAGACACGTATAGACACAGATAGAAACGTATAAACACAGACACGTACAGACACAGATAGACACGTATAGACACAGATAGACACGTACAGACACAGATAGGCAAGTACAGACACAGATAGACACGTACAGACACAGATAGACACGTACAGACACAGATAGACACGTACAGACACAGATAGACACAGATAGACACGTATAGACACAGATAGACACAGATAGACACGTACAGACACAGATAGGCAAGTACAGACACAGATAGACACGTACAGACACAGATAGACACAGATAGACACGTACAGACACAGATAGACACAGATAGACACGTATAGACACAGATAGACACGTACAGACACAGATAGACACGTACAGACACAGCTAGACACGTATAGACACAGATAGAAACGTATAAACACAGACACGTACAGACACAGATCGACACGTATAGACACAGATAGACACGTACAGACACAGATAGGCAAGTACAGACACAGATAGACACGTACAGACACAGATAGACACGTACAGACACAGATAGACACAGATAGACACGTATAGACACAGATAGACACAGATAGACACGTACAGACACAGATAGGCAAGTACAGACACAGATAGACACGTACAGACACAGATAGACACAGATAGACACGTACAGACACAGATAGACACAGATAGACACAGATAGACACAGATAGACACGTATAGACACAGATAGACACGTATAGACACAGATAGACACGTATAAACACAGACAGACACGTATAGACACAGATAGAAACGTATAAACACAGACACGTACAGACACAGATAGACACGTATAGACACAGATAGACACAGATAGACACAGATAGACACGTACAGACACAGATAGACACGTACAGACACAGATAGACACGTACAGACACAGATAGACACAGATAGACACGTATAGACACAGATAGACACAGATAGACACGTACAGACACAGATAGACACGTACAGACACAGATAGACACGTACAGACACAGATAGACACAGATAGACACGTATAGACACAGATAGACACGTACAGACACAGATAGACACAGATAGACACAGATAGACACGTATAGACACGTATAGACACAGATAGACACAGATAGACACGTATAGACATGTATAGACACAGATAGACACGTACAGACACAGATAGACACGTATAGACACAGATAGACACGTATAGACATGTATAGACACAGATAGACACGTACAGACACAGATAGACACGTATAGACACAGATAGACACAGATAGACACAGATAGACACGTATAGACACGTATAGACACAGATAGACACAGATAGACACGTACAGACACAGATAGACACGTATAGACACAGATAGACACGTACAGACACAGATAGACACAGATAGACACAGATAGACACGTATAGACACAGATAGACACAGATAGACACGTACAGACACAGATAGACACAGATAGACACGTACAGACACAGATAGACACGTATAGACACAGATAGACACGTACAGACACAGATAGACACAGATAGACACAGATAGACACAGATAGACACGTACAGACACAGATAGACACAGATAGACACGTACAGACACAGATAGACACAGATAGACACGTACAGACACAGATAGACACAGATAGACACGTACAGACACAGATAGACACAGATAGACACAGATAGACACAGATAGACACGTACAGACACAGATAGACACAGATAGACACGTACAGACACAGATAGACACAGATAGACACGTACAGACACAGATAGACACGTATAGACACAGATAGACACAGATAGACACGTACAGACACAGATAGACACAGATAGACACGTACAGACACAGATAGACACGTACAGACACAGATAGACACAGATAGACACGTACAGACACTATAATTACACTTATAATACACTACAGCCAACAACACTACCACCAATACCTCTACAGCCAACACTTCAGTCAACACCGATACAGCCAATAACACTACCACCAATACCTCTACAGCCAACACTATTACAGCCAATACCACTACCGCCAATACCTTTACAGTCAACACTTCCACCAACACACCTACACCCAATAACACTACAGCCAACACACCTACAGCCAACACCACTAGTCAACACACCTACAACCAATACTGCTACAGAAACCATGACTGTTCATTAATTCATTATTAATGTATGACTATGTATCTATCTATCTATCTATCTATCTATCTATCTATCTATCTGTCTGTCTGTCTGTCTGTCTGTTTGTGAATGTGTGTGACTGGTGTGTGGATGCGGTTTCTTGCTCTCCCTCCCGCTCTCTCTCTCTCTCTCTCTCTCTGCTTTAATTCTCTCTCTTTCAATCTGCACACACTCACTTGCACGCTGTCTCTGTTTCAGTCTCTCTCTCTCTCTCCCTCCCTCTCTCTCTCAGTGCTGGTTTGTGCTCGCTCTGCTCTGCAGACTCTCCGCTCTGCTGCAGGTACGTTCTCTGTTCGCTCCTCACCTCCTCGCTGGATTACTCCTCCTGCAGCTGTAATATGACTGTTACTGTGTTTTTGTCAGACAGGGTTATTAATAACGCGGGCTGTGTGTTTGAGTTAGAGGATGCATCTGAGCAGCAGATGTTTCCCTGGTTTGAGGCTTTGTTAAATATTTGTGTATTGATTTTGGCTTATATAAATGATGATGATGATTGATTATTATTATAATTAATTTTTATTATTATTATTATTATTATTATGTTTGTATTTCTGCTGCCATACCAACATTTCATATGTCTGTGTTTTATTACAGTCTATAATTTTAATGTCTAATCTGAGAAACTTGTAACAGTGACTATGAGTCAGCAGCGCCCCCTGCTGGAGCCTGTACTCTCTCTTCAGCACTCTGAACTGCACTGTAATCTGCTTCCACACTGAACTACTGTAGGCATCAGGTCGGGACCTTCAGTCCACCTCCTTTATTAGGATACACAAATAACACAGAGACCTCTGACGTTAGCAGTGCTAATAGCCTTAGCACACATACGCAGTCAGAAGCGGTGTTCAGTCAGGGCATTCACTAAGATCATATAGACACGATAATATCCACCCTGAGCGTTGTGCTATCTCTGTTGACTCTGTTGACGAGTGTTTCCTGACTGTCTTGAGCGGACATGCTAACGTTCAGAACTGGATACGAGCTGTTTTGCTAGCTTTCAGATTTGGTTTGGTTTGGTTTGATTTGATGGGCTGATTATGGACTGACTGGCTGCTGAGTTGCTAACTTTCAGCTGAGTTCAGTTTCCACACTTCTGTGAACGTTGGACTCTGATACGATTTGATTAGCTAATTTGTTTGATCTTTGAGTTTGAGTCGATTTGCTAATTAGCAAAGCTCTTCAGTTAGCAAGTCAACTCAAATACCACAGTAACTCAAGCAGTTAAAATCACATCACAGGAAGTTCATCTGCACTGAGCCCAGATAACGATATGTGCTAGCTTGTTAGCTTTAGGTTGTTATGAGTGGACTTGCTAACTCTCGGACTGTCTGAGGTGAGTTGATTCGCCAGTTTTCAGACTGAACTGACTTCAGATTGACTTGCTAACGTCCTGACTCTGTTAAAAGTTGGTTCGCTAGTTTTTAGAGATGCTGATTTTAATTAGATTAGCTTTCAGAATTTTGAGTTTTTGATGACACTGAAATGAACTCATTTGGTATTTTGCGTTCTGGTTCTGCGAGCTTTAGACTCGTATGACTTAATCGCCTAAAAAGTCTAATATGCTGATTTGCTAACTGCCCCGAGTTGTTGTGCTGACTTTTAATCGGACTACTCCTTTAACAGTGCTCTGGTCTTCTCCCAGGTTGAGGTGTCGTAATGGATCGTCCTCCTCTGTCTCTGTTGATCTGGATGGCGCTCCTGGCTCTCGTGGCCTCGGTGACAATGGAAAGCCTCGCTGGCAAGGGAGACAACAGTGAGGCAGGAATGAAGATGCCGGTGGTTGTGGACAGATGGACGGTTCGGCTGCAAAGCCCTAATTTCAGCAATCCCAGAGACCCAGGCACAATGTGTGGGATCGAGTGCCAGAGGAACCTTCCAGAACCAGGACTTGCTGAGCTGGAGCAGCTCCTGTCCTATGAGACGCTTTTTGAGAATGGGACGCGTACACTGACCAAAGTGGGGCTGGAGGGCCTCGCAAATACGAACCTGTCGCTCCCTCCTTCCGCCGCAGGCCTCAAACGAAACAGACGCCAGGTTTACGGCATGGACGGCCGCTTCGTGATCACGGACAAGCACTTCACCACCAACTACCCGTTCTCCGCTTCGGTCAAGCTTTCCACAGGATGCTCAGGAATTCTAGTGTCTCCCAGACACGTACTGACCGCCGCCCACTGCGTCCACGATGGGAAAGACTACCTGAAAGGAAGCAGGAGGTTACGAGTGGGTGTGATGAAGTTACGATCCAAGCGAGGAAGAGGTGGCAGGAAGAACCGACAGCGGGAAACAAGTCCGGAGGCACAAGATGTCGTAGAGTCGACAGCAGGGAAACGAGGGAGGAACGAAGGGAAGAACAGGATCAGGCGGAGCACTGCGGTCGCCGGGGAGCGCAAGGAGTCCAAGCAGCCAGGGTTCCGCTGGACGCGGGTCAAGCAGACATACGTTCCTAAAGGCTGGATGAGCAAGGTGGGCAATAAGTTGGCTTTGGACTACGACTACGCCTTGCTGGAGCTGAAGCGGGCCGCCCGGACGAAGCACATGGACCTCGGGGTGGTGCCGCTAATCAAGCAGATTCCCGCTGCGAGGGTCCACTTTTCCGGCTTTGACAATGACCACCCAGGGAAGGTGGTGTACCGTTTCTGCTCTGTTTCTGATGAGTCCAAAGATCTGATGTACCAGTACTGCGATGCCCAGCAAGGATCAAACGGCGCAGGTGTCTACGTGAGGCTTGGAGAGCCAGACGCAAGTACGAAAGGTAAGAGGACGTGGAGGAGGAAGGTCGTCGGCGTCTTCTCAGGGCACAGGTGGGTGGACGTGAATGGAACTCACCAGGACTACAATGTGGCGGTCCGAATCACGCCGTCAAAGTTCGCACAGATTTGCCACTGGATCCACGGAGACTCCAGCCAGTGCAAACTAGCCTGAGCAGAGGACATCCTCTGGTGCTGATCTTCAGTGGAGGCTTTCTCTCCCGTCCCCCCGAATATTACCCAGGGATGGGTTTAGGACGCAGGCTGACACTTCACAGACGTTGATTAGCAAATTATCACTGAACATGACAGGCCTGTCCAGAAATCCTAGTCGTCTCCAGACTCCTGAACATCGTAATCGTCCCACCATCGGTGCTGGTACATGATGTGTAGATCACAAGGTCTTTAAACGTTACGCTTCCCGAATGAACCCTCTACGCCATACTCCTGGACTCCTCAACCTTCAGCGCCAACCCACTTGCTGGAGATCGGCTTTCTTGCACAGGTCCAACCTTCATCGGACACACTGCCCCGACCCTACCTAACACTACTGGGTCTGATCCAGCCAGTCAAGGACTTAATGAGATCTTAATTAGCTGGATCAGATGTGGCAGACTGTAATACAGGGGCGTCCGATCACTACAGCAGGGATGTCCAATCACAGTCACCACAGCAGGGGCGTCCAATCACTACAACAGGGGTGTCCAAACACTGCAGTAGGGTTGTGTACTCACAGTCACTACAGCAGGGGGTGTCCAATCACTACAGCAGGGGTGTCCGATCACTACAGCAGGGGGTGTCCAATCTCTACAGCAGGGGTGTCCGATCACTACAGCATGGGTGTCCTGTAACTGTAGCAGGGGTGTCCAATCACTACAGCAAGGGTGTGCAATCACTGCAGCAGGGGTGTCCAGTCACAGTTACTACAGCAGGGGTGTCCAATCACAATCACTACAGCAGGGCTGTCCATTCACTACAGCAGGGCTGTCCATTCACTATAGCAGGGCTGTCCATTCACTATAGCAAGGGTGTGCAATCACTGCAGTAGGGGTGTCCACTCACAGTCACTACAGCAGGGGTGTCCGATCACTACAGCATGGGTGTCCTGTAACTGCAGCAGGGGTGTCCAATCACTACAGCAGGGGTGTCCAGTCACTGCAGCAGGGGTGTCCAGTCACAGTTACTACAGCAGGGGTGTCCAATCACTACAGCAGTGGTGTCCAATCACAGTCACTACAGCAGGGGAGTCCAATCACTACAGCAGTGGTGTCCAGTTACAGCCACTACAGTTGGGGTGCTGGTGGAGAGGTCATAGAGTTCATATCTACATACAGGACCATCTCAGATTAGTATAGGAGGGTAGAACGAGTCCAAACCCCGCGAGGTCTAAATGCACAGGGCTTTTCATACTGAGCTTTTATGGCAGCCCGTTTCCACAGTTACGGTACAGACCTAGCGTGGTATTCATGGCCAGGGCCACATACAGGAGCGAGTCATGAACGGGACCGGGTCTCAAACAGCTCCCTACTCCCTATATAGTGCACTGTGTAGGTGGATTCATTACAGCACCTACTCCAGACTAGTGCACCATGTTTGAGTCATGAAGCTGAAGGTGAACGGCCTTCTGATGGAGAAGTAACCCACACCTGTGGTTTCTGTTTCCTGTGGCCCAGGTGTGGTCGGGAGCCGTTTGAGATTCTGATTGGGATTTTGGGAGCTTCTCTTTTTATTTTTTTCTGATGAAATGGTGCTCAAGATCCAAACTTCACTGCCAGGACACATGGGGTACGGATAAACAGGTGCTGTTGTGTGTATTTATTATGTATGTTAACTTGGACCACCCCTCCCTCCCTCCCTCCCCCACAGCCCCCTCCCTCCATCACAAATAAACAGATTCTACTGTTCTTGTGCTCCACCTTTTCTCAACATGTGTACATTACTGTCCAATCCCACCTCCCCCACTACACTTGGCCATACCCCTCCATTTTACCCATTCGCATCTAGGTGGTCCTGATTGGCGTTAAGATGGAGGGGTAGGCCGAAGTGTTAGGGCTACATGGCTCTTCAAACGCAGACTTTCCAGAGGCACACTCCAAACAGACTGTTTTCCCAGAATGCCCATCTACAAGATGACTGAGCAAGCGACCCAAAGCCGCTGTCACCATGGTAACAGAATTTGATGGTCACTTTCTCCGTAACAGGCGTAAAACTCACTAGTAATACTCTGATGCTCCGTTCCACCTTAAATGGTGCAGCAGTTCTGGTACCTGAGGTTGCGGCACCTTTTAAGGCAGAACGGGGAAACGTGATCATGAAGCTGACCCAGCTCAGCTCAGCTTCCTATCACTGAAGGATTCTGGGTGGAGATCAATAACGGTCATCCGCCTCTTTGAGGTCATATGATGTCCTAAATGTGTTTAAGCAGTGAGGAGCTGAACTCCACCCTCCTCTGCTGTCACTCCAGACCGACAGGGCACCGCTAGCAGCCTGGTGATGAAGTCGTGTAGGTTCTGTCTGGGCTCTACGTGGACAAAGAGGCAGTAAGAGGCCACATTCAGTCAAACACAACCATTCCTGTTTATTTCCTTCCAAGAAGACCAATAACAAATTAGTTACAGTTCACCTAGCAACACTGACCCATGTTGCCGTGGTAACAAAAACAGAAGTAACACAAGCAAAGTGCATGGCCTACATTAAAACTGCTATTGATTTGGGTGGTTCATAAATACAGACAGCTGAGCGGAGTGGCGACACGGCCAGCCAGTAACTACGCAGGTGGGCTTTAGTGCTCCAGAGAGCCAGACTGGACAGCATCCTGGTAAGAGGGGCCGCCCTCTTTCTGCTCCGGGAACAGTTTGATGAGGTCGTCGATGCGGAGGATGGTGATGGCTGCTTCGGTGGCAAACTTCAGGCTTTTGGTTTTGACGACGGTGGGCTCGTAGACGCCGGCCTGCTTGTTGTCCCTGGGCTTTCCGTTCACCAGATCCAACCCGATCCTGCGGAACAGACATCATGGAATTACATGTGCTGATACAGAACCAGACATCCATGGTCCAGATATCAGGTTCCGGTGAGGTCAGTAAAACATGCCACGCATCGGTGAGTATCTCAGGGTCTTCAACTCACCACTTGAGGTTCTTGCGCTCAGGGTTGACCTGGGCCTCGTTGTGGAAGGCCCTCAGTTTGGCCACCAGGTCAGTGGAGTCCTGAGCAGCGTTCACCGCCAGCGTCTTGGGGATGACCAACAGCGAGCGAGCGAACTCTGCTATAGCCAGCTGCTCCCGAGAACCCTGCACACAGTATCAACATGGACCTCATGAGATTTCAGTCAGAGCACATTCAAACTGCATATGAGCACCTGGGGGACCACCTGCAAACCAGGTACGCCATAACAGGCCTCAATCTTTGTACATCAGAACCGAGCACAATCATATTTAATGAAGTATGAGCCAGACATTAGAACCAAAATTAAACTCTGGGACTCTCTTCAAACAGGAAAATGATGCACCTGCCCCATCATGGTTTTTATTTTATAATTTAATAAAACTGACTGATCTGAAGCAAAACTATAAACCAGGACCTGAAAATGACAAGGACCCGGATGGGTCTCTTGGGTCAGGGCTCTAAAACCTTCTTCCTCAATAGGTTTACAATCCAACAATGCAGGAGCATGCCTGACCAACTGATCAGACTCAGGCCATAACAATTAACAAGGAGAATCAAGAGTCCAGCTAGTCTGCAGCCCACCAGGGAGAAGACTGTGGACCCCCTGCTGAAACTGAAACGAGCTCAGAGATTTACAGGGCTGCCATTTCAGCTTCTTGGGTCCTGAATAACTACACAGAAGAGGCAGTGGTGTTGAATTGGTTAGACAGAGCAGAATAGGCCTACGTGTTTACGTGTACGTCTTAAGCAGGGTGGGTGCAGCCCCCAGTACAGCGGCCCCCCGGTTACTGCTCGAGACCAGCTTTCTATCTCCCACGCGTATAACTGCACACACCACCTCACAGGCACGGCAGCAATTTAAATGGGAGCTCAAACATCACTGACACACCTTCTTACCCTCCACACACAGTCCGTCTCACACACACACACACACGCGCGCGCTCTCACCATGCTGGTGGCATAGTTCTCCAGGTAGATGGACAGAGCTGCCTCCACAGCGCCCCCTCCTGGAACCACAGACTTCGACTCAAGGACTCTCTTCACCACACAGAGGGCGTCATGCAGAGAACGCTCCATCTCATCACACATGAAGTCATTGGCCCCCCGCAGGATTATAGAGGCAGACGTACGTGCCTTCGTACTGATGGAGAGAGAAAGAGGAGGAGAAAGAAGAAAATTCAAAACCGCACATAACAGGCACCCAAAGTACAGTGTGGGTAAATATACGGGGTCTTCGCTCTGAACCATTTGCCCACCTCCCCCTTTCCACTGCAGCCTTAAGGCTGAACTATGTAACAGTAAAGATTATACTCTAGACCTAGAAACCTAGCACAACGGTGATGTGAGAAGTGTTGGTGGTCTTACTTCTTAATGAGGATCAGCTCATCATCACACACCCTCTCCTGAACCACCTCCTCAGCCTGACCCAGCATGGCTGCCTCAAAGGTCTCCTCACCCTCCAGGTTCGACAGAGACGGGCAGACGGTGGCTGCAGAAGGACATCAGATCTCAGATTAGACGGTTTACTGACTGGACATTATCTCTATCAGGGACCCCAAAATGCTAGCACCCTTCACAGGTGTCAGGTTAAATCAGCATGGGTACGGAGGACGTTAGCTTATACAAGATAGGGTTAAAGTCAGGCTGGGAATATTCGGACACTGTGTAAACCCGTTCCCACCAGGCACCTCACATTCACTCATTTTCCTGAGATTTGTACCCAGCACCAAGAACCAGAACCACCTACTCGACCAATGTGCTTACACTGAGGAATCTGACCCCTGCATTGTTCTGCACCCACACGCACACCCAAGCAAACCCGGGGAGCACAGCTGCCCGCAGTGGGCAGCCCCATCCATGGCACCAGGAGTTATGGGGCTGGGTCTTGTTGGTTCAGGGAACTGAACAGGCCGACCTTCCAATCACAACACTGGTTCGCCAACCTCTAGCCCACGACCGCCCCAAAACAACAGCTTTTCATTACTTCTCATTTAGACTTCTGGACTTAATCAGAAGGAATTCTGACACAGAACCAAGAAGTTTAGCATCCAGTCGTTATTACGAGGTGTAGTTTAAAGCCTTATTAGATTATTAAGGATGTGCGTGTGTGTAGGACCCGAAGACGCGCCAAAACACCACAGCGTGCGTTCCGGCTAGAGGCTTCGGGTTAACCTTCATTTATCCCACGCGTATAACTGCACACACTACAGTCAGAGTGGCAGCAATAGAAATGGGACCACAGGCGATTCATCACCAGCTGTTGTTGGTGAGTTTAAACAGGAGATCTCTAAACGGTCTGAACGGTTTAACGACTAGGCTTACCGCCGGTGGCTTTGGCGATGCGTTTGAGGTCCCTCTTCAGCACACGCCGTACCGCCATCGCTCCCACATCCACAAAGTACTTCAGACACATGTCATCGATCCCACCCGTCGTCAGGACAACGTTCGCACCTGACGCCAAAATCTTCTGGATGCGCTCCTTCGTGATGTCAGACTCCCTGAGGGACAAAAGCCAACAAAAGACGAACAAATTAACATACAGCTATAAGTAACTACGTCGGGGGGCGGTACACACATTTAACCATAAGGCGGCAGGTTCAGGTAAACTGTGGTGCAGCTGATATGATCTGAGACGATCGTGTACAAACGGGTGACATTGAGAAACAGTGTGCAACCCAAAGACGCATCAGACACACCAGATCACGTGTATCTGACTCAGAGGCTTTGAGTTAACCTTCCTTTCTCCCACGCGTATAACTACACACACACAGTAGAGTCAGTGTGGCAGCAATTGAAATGGGATCAAACGGGTCCGCCTGGGGGGAAGGACCAGCCGTCGTACCTCTGTCTGATCTGGTCCAGTTTCTCTGGGTCACTGATGACGACCTGCACTCCCAGCTTCATCTTGGTCTTCTGAAGGCTGAAGTCCAGACAGGCGATCTTAGCGTTCTGGACACGCTTCACCATACCTGAGAAAAACAGGACATGCTCAGATTATTCACAGTTCGACAGACGGAGAGGCTGAATCATGCAAACATCTACGCACACAGCCGAGTCACTTTATTATGACCACCAGCTAATAACCAGAGTACCAGCCGTGTGCAGCATGGACAGCATCTAGACGGGCTGGGAGTGACTCAGTCAGGTCCTGGTAGGGTAGTGACAGGTATCTGGAGCCATGCTGACTGCAGTGGAGGAGGAGGGGCATGGGGGAGGTTTCATAGAGCCAACACAACAATCAAGGTGGTCCCACAGATGCTCAACTGGGTTCAAGGCTGGGGAATTAGGGGATCAGGGTAGTAGTTGGAAGTCTTGGTCATGCTCTCCAAACCAATGACATTTCCAGCCAGGTGACATGTGCCATTGTCTTACTGAGAGACCCCATACGGCCCAGGGAAAACAATCAGCATGTATAGGTGTACCAGATTCTGAGGAGTGATGGTGGTGGAGTGAGAAGATGCCCAGAAGTCTAAAGAACTTAAACGACTCTTTAAACCCCATAAAGCATGCAGCGCCAAGTCTGCGATTAAGGCAACAGGTACTGTATCCACTATGAACTCCTCAGTAGCTGCTAAGAAACTAGATAGATAGATACTTTATTGATCCCGAAGGAAATTTAGCAGCCAGTAGCGGTTTCACAAAAAGAAGAACAGCACAGATACACATAATAATACAAAAATAGAAATAAAAACAGTGTTGTGCAATATGAGAAACCTAAATGGGACGGTCAGTAACGGCAGCAGTATTATTAACTATTAAGCTAAATATATATAAATATATCTCACTTCGTAAGGAGGCAAGAAATACTAAATATATACAAGAGTACAAATATAACTGCAGGCTGTAGAAAAAGACGGTGCAAAAGTAATAAATAAATAAATAAATAAACGTGCAAGGAGATATACTGCCGAAAATTCTTCTGACCAGATACTGTCCACACACACACACAGTTCGGCCCCCAGGAGTTTATCCACACCAACATTCAGGCAGGACAGGAAACAAGCCCCTCTGCACACGCACCTTGTGATCCGACAGTGCAGTTGAGTGCGTAGCCGTTCACGAGGAAGCTCTCCTTCTGGCTGCGCCCGTGAGCCTTCAGCACGTTCACGGAGTTAATGGGATAACGAGCAATTCCTTTACCGTCCACGAACTTCACCGCCATGGCAGCATCCACCACCATGTTAGAAAAGAAGTCTGCATCACTGAGGGGTAAAAGGGTCAAGGTTCAACATCGTACAGACAGCAGAGCATCTGCAGCAATTAGGACAAACGTCACAATCTTATCAGCTCCACTGACCAAACAGGTGGTGGTGTGTTAGTGTGTGTGTGGTGCTGGTGTAAGGGAATCAGACACAGCCAGGCTACTGGACACCTCAGCGTCATTGCTGGGCCACTGATGAAGGACTAGAGGATGACCAGCACTGCACTGTGCAGCACCAGATGAGCTATCGTCTCTGACTGTCCATCTACAAGGTGGACCAGCAAGGCAGGAGTGTCTAATAGAGTGGCCAGTGAGTGGACAGTGAGTGGACACTCCAGCAGTGTTTGTCTGAATCAGACGGTAAAGGATACACCCCAATGATTTTGGAGGACATGGATGTTTTAGCAGCGTTCACCAAGCACTCTCTGCCGAGGTCATCTGTGCCGATGGTCAGATTCTCATTGATGTAGCGCACAGCTTCTCTGTTAGAGAGAGAGTGAGAGAGACAGAGAGAAAATAAGACAAAGAGAAATTCCCCTTAACACATTCACATAGCTTTATCTATTAAAATAAAATAATTATTAAAATTAAAAAACATTTTTTATTCAAATTAAAGTGAAACTAAACCTCAGTTCTTAATATGGCTTAAACTGTGCAGACAGTGGACGTCTCTTACTTGCAGGCCAGCCTGTATCCGCTGATGATGGAGGTGGGGTGGATCCTCTGTTTCACCAGCTCGTCTGCACTCTTCAGCAGCTCCGCAGCGATGATCACCTGAGCGAGGCACAAAAACAAGTGAAGGAGCAGAACACTGACGCTGGGAACGAACAGAGCCATGTTCTAACTGTACTGTCAGTTCATATAGAGGCTGCAGGAGAGACACCACAGACCCTTCAGACTCTGACAGAGTTCCTCTACCCTGTTAGCATAGCCACACACCCTGATCGGGAGCAGGAGGGTGGTACTTAAACAGGACACACTGACGACACCATTCACGAGCGGCAGGTGAACAGAGACCCTTCACGACATGACAGTCTTCCGAGGGGGGTTCGCTGGTGTGGTCGGGTACTGAAGCTACAATGCTAATGCTAACGGCGCTATCAGCTTTGCAGCTCCAGTGTAAAACTAGGCAGGAGCACTTCAGAGCCGTCTCGGCTGAGCGCCTACATCCATACATACAGCCCTTTCTGAACACACGTAGCCCTGGTTCTATAACTGGTTCTATTCAAGCTTCCTGGAACCTTGGTGCTATCCAGGGAACCAGCCTGTATTTAGTTCTTGTTGGAACCAAGGAACGTCAAAGGATACGTCACCATCATCCAAAAGGCAGTCACGGATTAACTACTGGAGATGAGACGTAGGAGAGGTTCTCCAGCAGGGTGGTGCCATTGTTGCCTTCTCCTTCCTCAACAATGGACACGCCCACAGATGCCATCACAGTTTGTGCTGAAGAACCTGTTGTTCTTTGGTTCCAACTAAGAACCAACATTTTGGGTTCTGAACGTAATGCAGCAAGCGGTTCTCAATCAGCTGCGTGAAAACAGCACCTGCTAAATCAGACGGGAGGACCAGGGAATAAACACCTTACCACAGACGTGGTTCCGTCTCCCACTTCCTTATCCTGCAGGTCCGCCAGCTCACAGAGCACCTTGGCCGCGGGATGCTCCACCTCCAGCAGCTTCAGGATGGTGGCTCCGTCGTTTGTGATGGTCACGTCCTAAACAAACCAACACACACGAGTGTTATGAGGGCCCCTCGGTAGCCGTCACGCTTGTGGTCTATCTGTACTTTGAATGTGCTACGGCAGGCGGACCACCAGAGCAGGAGCTAAAGGGAGCTGCACTTACACCAACGTCGTCAACCAACATCTTGTCGAGTCCTACGGGGCCGAGGGAGCTCTTGACGATGTTGGCGATGGAGGCTGCAGCCATGACTGTGGAAAAGAGAGAATGGGGAAAGTGTTAAGTCACAAACCGGTTTCCGCAGAAGCAGCGAATTACAAGACACTGGTTCAGCTCTTCTGCTTTATGCATGGTCATGCTAGAACAAGAACCGGACAAGCATAATAGCGGTTTACTATGGAAGCTCAAACAGAATTGTGTATATACATGCATTCACTTATACGTTTTGATTTATGTGATCAAAATCTCCCACATGGGAGTTAGGGTTAGCCTTGCTGGGCAAGTCTGTCCAGTCCAGCTCTCCGGGTGAACACTAGACAGCTGGAAAGTAAATAAAATTGATTTACTGGAGACAGCTGAACCCTGGTTCCTCAAGATTGAGATGCCAGAGTTTATGGTCATATGCACAGAGGAATAAGCAGTAGGACCGTACAATGAAACTCACTCTGCAACGAGTGTAAACGGTAATTCAGTGTAACAGTGACTAAATAGAGACTCGAATTTCTTTAGTAAGTGCAGATGGACATGGATCATATATAGAGTGATGATACTGCAGTATAATAACACTAATAATTATATAGACATGATGCATTAATCGCTGGGGCGCATGTGCAAAACGTGCCACCTGTGTAACAGAGCAGTGTACTGTCTGATGTCCTCTCGTGGGAGAGGGGGAACGGGCACGCCTGTGTTAGAGGAGCATGAGGTGCGGTGGTGGTTGGAGGCTGGGTGGACGGATCACCACCACTGTAAAGAAATGTGTCTGAAATGTGAGCAATCAACCATTTTACACCAACCCTTCCGGTGTATATTCTGCGCTCCACCGCTAACCTCTGGTGAAATTCTGAATTTCGGTGGAACCCCCCTTTCAATTAAACGCTGACAGAAACTTGCTGGAACTTTCTGAAGCAGCTCAGATTAAATCACAGCACACATTTCAACTGTGTAGCAGACAGATCCACCACTGGACACCAGGCTTACAGCCCTTCGCTTATTCTCCACCACTTACTGAACACACCGGTAATGATAGCAGACAACAGGCTAATGGTGCTAGCCGCCCGGCTAACGCTAACAGCAGACATAACGGAGCGCGCCACACAGCTCATACTAATATTCATAAACGGGGTAAAGCCGGGAAACCGTGTAGCTCTGAGACACTAGTCCTGTCGATGCACCGATTAATCAGCACTTAAACAGCACCAGACGGAGCAGAGGGCGAGTCTGAGCTGATTTAACCTGCACGTGGAGCCGGAATCCGGGTTAGCGTTAGCATTAGCACCGGCGGATAAACCGCGTCCATTTCAAGTCGCTTCTTTCGGGTTTTACACCAGAGAGGAGCAGAACACTGTCCTCCGTCCCGGTCCAGCGTAAAACTCACCATTCTGAGTCCGGACGGACTCTCCGGTGGTCCTCTGACCGAGAACATTTAGCGGACCGTCCAGCGTAGACATGATGGAGCGGAGAGAGGAGGAGCCGCACTGCACTCTGGGTAAAGACCAACGACTCCCTCTGGAAACTTCTAGATCAATAAGATGAGTTACCCGTCGATATGCGTTCAAATAGATATTTAAAATCTAAAATGTATATATAAATATATCATAAAAATATATATATATAAGTATATGTATATCCGAATTTCATAATAATTAACTTAAAATAAATAAACTATTATATATTATTATAAATAAAAGTAAACTAAATAAATATACTTTTTCAATTGTATTATACGATTTATATAGATTTAAATATACGTTGTAATATAAAAACATCCGTTCGTGCTGGAAATTTTGAGATTTTTACACAGACCCCCAAAGTAGAATGAAATTTTTTATGATAAGTCTTTTGGAATAATTATATAATATGTAAACACAGGACACGGAAGCACCCTGATTCCAAAGGCATTCTCCCCCAAAACCATAAAACACGTTTTTATTCTCAGTTTCTTTGTATTTTACTTTAATAGACTGTATTTACATTGACAGGTTTTGTCTTAAAACATCTCAAATTAATCTGTGTAAAATGTATTTCCCGCTCCTGTAGAACCGACCTGCCAGTTTTGTTTTTATCGCTAAACTGTGATAATCTAATATAAATAAACCCAAATTAACGTGTAGACGTCCCTTACTTTCTGCTGACTAGGTCCAGTTTGAGATTGGACTACAATTCCCATGAACGGTCTCGTTTCTTCTGTTCTGTGTGCTGCACAGACTCCTAGCTCGATACTCCACCTAGCGGATGGGGTGGTAATGACACGGCCACGCCCAGAAGCTCACTGTGAAAGGTCTACGTTATTAGAACTGTGATAATTTATCTCCGTGTTTCTGCAGCTGCTTTAGATTAACTACACAGAGCTGTTAAATCACACTAACACTTAAAAGAGTGTTAATATAAACGATGTACGTCACAGAATCATAAACTAATATTCAAACTGGAGTAGTCTCTGAACCTCTGAAGGCATGTGATGAGATTTCCGGGTGAAGTTTGTTCACTACCTGTTAATAAGGAACCCAAATTTAATTTCACTAATTGGATATACATTTTGGTTAAAAGAAATTCAAATAGATGTGGACATGGGAATTATACAGTGTGCATTTAGCAAGAATGATGTCATCTGTTTAGTGTAATATAAATTATATATTGATAATTTAATATAGCTGAATCCTATACTGCTCGATATGTCTAACAGAACAGGTACTAGTCCATTATGTAGCCCGATCCATAGAAAAGCTTGGAACTGTAATAACAGCTATCTGGCAACAGGGGGCGACATTAGCTCTGCGAAGTTAACACTGCTCTACACTCACTGAGGACCTCATACAAAACACCTCCACTGACCATACAGGACACTCTGTAGGTGTACAGGTCCAGACTGTAGTCCATCTGTTTCTCTGTATACTGTATTACCCTGTTCTACAATGGTCAGGACCCCCACAGGACCCCCACAGAGCAGGTATGATGTGGGTGGTGGATCATTCTCAGCACTGCAGTGACACTGACGTGGTGGTGGTATGAGGGGATCAGACACAGCAGTGCTGCTGGAGTGTTGAGACACTGTGTCCACTCACTGTCCACTCTATTAGACACTCCTGCCTTGCTGCTCCACCTTGTAGATGGACAGTCAGAGACGATAGCTCATCTGCTGCTGCACAGTGCAGTGTTGGTCATCCTCTAGTCCCTCATCAGTGGACACAGGACGCTGGCCCACAGGACGCTGGCCCACAGGACGCTGGCCCCACAGGACACTGCCCCACAGGATGCTGCCCCCACGGGATGCTGCCCACAGGACGCTGCCCCACAGGACGCTGCTCCACAGGACACTGCCCACAGGACACTGCCCACAGGACGCTGCCCACAGGATGCTGCTGGCTGGACACTGGTGTCCTGGACAGTTTTGGTTAGTGGACGATTCTCTGTCCAGCAGCACTGCTGCTGAATGTGTCAGAATTAAAAGTCTGGGGGGACTGAAATTAACATAGGGTGTTATGATGTGATTGTCAAGCTGCTTCACCCATACATGGTTTCTGACTTTGGGATTCTGAACTAACTAGGGCTGTAGCCCTCGGCTGCCTCAGGGTGGCGCTGTTGGTTCACCCAGTTGGTCCATCATAGTTTAGCAGCTGTAGCCATCCCTGGGACGCTCTGCCAACTGCAGATATTCCTGGGATGCCCAGTCTTCACAAGATTTTGGGTTCAAAGAGTGAATTATACTGATTCCTCAGACAGAAGACCGAAGGAGGAGGAGGAGGAGGTGAAGGAAAAGATGAAGAGGAGTTCCCAGTAAATGTGTGGAAGACCTACCAAACTCCCTTACTCCTCTTCTAAACCAGATGGATCCTTCTGGGGCATGCTGGGTGCGGGAGGCAGGAAACACGCCGGACAGGCTGCCAGTGTCTCGGAGACACCCACACTAAGCCTCACACATAGGGGGCGCAATTTAGCATCTCCAGTTCCCATGATTCCATGTCTTTGGACTGTGGCACAGGGAGCACATGCAGATTCCACACATCGACCTGGACCACACAGCGCTAGCCACCTACCACACTAGACGGTTAACCAGACATCACGTTGCCATTGGAGAATCAGCGTTGCTATGGCGAGTGAGCTAGCAGCCATTGTAAACTAGCCAATATGGGATCCCCAGCAATGCAGCGTCTGAAACGGGGGGCCGGGTTATGGCTCGTGACAGGCAGTAGGGTGGTGTTCAACTTTTTGGACCACCTATACCTGAAACATCACAACCGTAACAGGTGAGCTCTGATAGAGACCCCTCACGTGGGAGAACATTCTAGAACTAGGGTCAGCAAACTGGCTCCTGGAGATCCACCTTCCTGAAGAATCCACCTGGACAGTCCACTTGGGTGAGTTGGGCTGGAGCTGAGCTGTAGATCTCCAGTAGCAGCAGGCCAACGTCCTAGAACCACGTGAATGAGGCGGAACGTTCTAGAACAGCTTGAAAGAGGTGTGAGGTCGTTGGGTTTCGCCTCCACGCTGTTCTGCTGTCTTCCTTCGTCCCTAGGAGGGACGTGAGGCCCAGAGCGATAAGAGATTCAGCCCAACACCACGGACACCTTAGAACCGAACGTTTATTTATTTATTGCCTCACGTACATTTCCTTGAGCAGTAACACCTAGGCAGTCTCTTAAAAAAGTACAGTACGTTTAATTTAAAATTAGATCCTGACCGAGCGCGTCTACGGCGACATCCTAAAATGTACATCTTTACAGGGTGTTTACAAACAAAACACGTCAAATAAACGACAGAAAAGTGCAAAAGAAACGAACTCCATGAGTAACAACAGTCTCCACCAGTGGAACAGCATCAACAGCATGTACACACCTATAAACATTCTTCATAGTTTATTCGTTTGGCTTATTTACATCAATATCAACAGCAGACCGGGGGTGCCATCGCCCCACCGCTCCGCTGGGTACTAGGTACGTTCTGAACAGTGCTCAAACGGGAACAGAACTGAAAGTAAACGATTCAAACCGAATGTTTTATACTATCGAAGCCGGACGTTCGACAAGTAGCGCCAGGCTCGGGGGTCTCGGGACGGGGGGTCATAAAAACATCTCTACAAAAACATAAATAAATAAAACCAGGAATATTCCGAACGACGGACGGGGACGGGAATACCAACCAACCAGTGTGTCCTGAACGTGTGGTGTCTATCAGTAGTGGGCGGGAGGGGGCGGGTGAAGGGGGTGGAGCCGTTTTAATGAAGTAAACAAATTCAAAAACAAACAAACAGACACCTGTGAAGTGAAATTCCGAAAGTAAACGTACATCCGATTACAGCACTCCTGTAAGCGGAACCGCCGGCTAGCGTGGTCCTCCTGTATACGACGATAAGCCTAAATTTACGAAACTCGTTATTTATATATATATAGAGTGACGGTCCACCGACTCCTCTACCACAGCGTGAGCGCTCTACCCAGCACGCTAAACGAACACAGCTCTGCTGCTGGAATCCTTACCGCCGCTTCTACGTGGGCGTTAAAACCGAGGCTCGTAGCGTAGAAACCTAGCTAGCGTAAGCATGGCTTCCTCGTTCAGCTATCTAAAATATATATATATATATCTAGAACCTCTATACAGTCCGATAAACTGCTATAAACTCCTACGGTAAAGCATCTCTAGAGGGTTCACGGCCTGTGAGGACGACTTACAGACACGCTAGGCTAATTAGATTGCGGAGCTACTCTAGAAGTAGCCAGGTTTACGAGCTAACTGCTTGTCTGATGTGGTGGTCCGTGTAGGCACGTATACATTCAGCGGGATGAGCACGTTCCTTCAAATGCTAGGCTACTACGGTAACGTGGCGTCCAAAAACATGGGGGCCCGGGTTATGGCTTGTGAAGGGCAGCAGGGTGGTGGTACACTGTTTGGGCCACCTATACATGAAGCATCATAGCTGCAGCCAGGTGGGTTCGGGTAGAGATCCATCATTCTCCACTCTACCGGCGCGCTTTGGCTTTCCAACCTTGAGACTCGGAATTCTGTCAGGAAATGATGTATATATATTTAAACAGATTTAGTTGGAGGTCTAGTCTGGAAGCTACAGCCGTGATACGATACGTAGTGCATTAAGAGTCTTCATATGAAAGAACGGTAAGTGGTTCTCGGCATGGTGCGGTTCTCCGATCCACCTCACCTGTGATGCGAAACTTCTAACTGTAGCTGGAGGTGAAGCCGTGCAAACATGGCCAGCGTTATGTACAGCGACGCTGTCGCTAAGTAGTGTAACATCTTCCACGTGGGAGCTCGTTTGTGCTGCGACATTCCCTGCTCTATTCCCATCATCCCTGCTTCTCAGGGCTACGGCACGGGGACCCGACATTCACCAACAAACAACATCGCTACAGCGTAGGAGCTTGGCTTCCCAGAGTTCCAGCCAAAGACCTCCTGGAACAGTCTGAACGAGGGAGAACATTCTAGAACTATGGTCACCAAACTGGCTCCTGGAGATCCACCTTCCTGACGAATCCGCCTAAGCACCCCATTTGGGTCACATTTGTTAGAGTTGGTCTGGAGCTGAACTGTAGATCTCCAGAAGCAACGGTGGCCAATGTCCTAGAACCATGTGAATGAGGGAGAACATTCTAGAACCACCGCAAACAGGATAGGAGCAAAAATATGGATCATCTTAGCTCTGAGAATCATAAGAGAACGAAACGAGTGCACGTGAAGAACCTTATCAAGGGTTCAAAAGAACCCTCCCATAATGGAAAGTTCTTCCACCAATTTAAGGGTTCTTCCTCAGACCTTTACATTAGGTGAAGGTTCTTTAGGCTTTAAGAAGGTTCCTCCAATTCTGGAACATCTCATCTACAAAATGGTCTTCTAAGGAACCATTGCTTGGAAGGTTCTTTAGTGGTTGTTCTAGGTCATTGTGTCTGGTGACTTATTTTTAAGGATCCTAGAAGAACAGTTCAATATGGAGATAAAAGGGTTCTTCAGTTACAAAGCTAGAACCCTTTTGGTGCTATACATCCCTTTCTGTCGTCAGAGAGAAGAGCCATTTGAGAGACCATTTCAATGATCCTCTGAATGCGTGTGGTTCTAAACTTTACCCTTACTAGACCCTTAAAGAACGTCTAACACTGAATCAGGGAGAACGTTCTAGAGCCTCCCAACGGGTGTAGCACATATCAGCCCAAGGTTTGGGCTCGTTGCTGTTTGTTGGAGAACGTTGGGTCGGGGTGCCCTGGGCTTTATGCAAAGCTACTGGAACTAAGACACTGGAACTTCTCTCGGAGAGACTGGACGATTTTGGGCTGACCCAGAGCCTGCTCGTCATCGTCCGGATCATTCCACGTGTAGCCGTGCAGGGCCGAGCCAGGGCCTGCTGAAGCCTCCTGCCCCTTTGCCAGGCGGGTGTTGCTCTCGTCCTCCGATCGGATCTCCACGTAATCGTCATCGTCTTCCTCGTTGTCCTTGAAGTTGGCCAGGTAGTTCTGTGTGGCGCTGAGCGCGTTCAGGGGCGACGTCTTACTCAACACCAGCACCTGCTGAGAGTCCCTCAGTGTCAGGTCACAGGACGAGGACAGGTCCTTGGTCCCCTGGGTAGGACATTCAGGGAGGCTATGTTGCCGAGGTCCCAGACCACGCCCTGCAGCGTTAGTGCCTGAACGGTTCATCTGTCCATCCCATCCCCGATTACCTGTGCCCCCACTGTTCTCCTTCTCTTGCTGCTCAGCCAGTGACGTCGAGGACTGGCAGCGACTGTAAGGTGGAGTCTTGAAGCTGCGCTGTCCCAGTGTGCTGTAAATGTGCTCCGAATCGTCCGGGCTGGGTGTAGTCACACAGGCACTCCAGCGCTGACTGGGTGGAGTGCTCGGAGTGGCTGGAAGGTTCTTCAGGGCGGGGACAGAGGTGGCAGGAGTCAGCTTTCGCTGAGGGGTGGAGGAACGCCCTCCTCCGACGTCCGCGGGCCATGACACAAAGTCAGCAAGTTCACCGTTGCTGTAGGTGCAGTTCAACCATTCGTCCTCCAGGGTGGCGCTTTCAGGTAAGGAGGGAGAGGAAGCCAAACCTGGGCTTGAGCGAGAGGATAGTGGGTGAGGGCCTGCAAAGCTGACTGAGGACTTCAGCACCGGAGGAGTGGTGGGAGGTTCCTTAAACATCACCTGCTCATACAAGTGGGAATACTCAGCGATCCTTGCTCCTGAGATGAAAACAGAAGGGCGGAAAAGAGAGAGGAAGAGAATTAGAGATTCGGAAAACAACGAAATGGAAAACATCAGAGGGAAAAATGAACGACTTAAAGGAGGGGTCTTCAAATCCAGACCCTGGATCTAGATACGAGTCCTGGATTTGTAATCACTGTTAGGTGAGATCCTAGATCCAGCGATGACGATTACACAACCCAGGACCTGAAACTAGATCCGAGGTCCAGATCCAAGTCCGAGTCAGATCTGGGAAATCGGCTACACGCTCACCTATCGCTGCCCCGCCTTGCTTCTTCTCCTCCAGAATGGCAGCCAGGTCTTTCGGTTTTGGGGTCCTGAGTCTGGCACAACTGGGCTCGTGGTCCATGCTCTTCATCTTCAGCAGCTGGTTGGCCTTTTTGATCTTCTGGCTATACTGCCTTGCCATCAGGAACACTCTGTTCTTGCCCTTCTCCCCTAAATCCAGCAGCTGGTCCCCAGCTTCCCCGCCAAGCAGCAGCCCCGAGGACGCCAGGGGAAGGAGCGAAGGGTCCAGACCACTCAACAGCGCCTGAAGGTCAGGGTCCTTTTGCGGAGGAGGGTCCTCGTCATCCATTCGGAAACTCCCGCTGCTCAGTCTGGCGAGCTTGTTCCGGATGCTTTTGACGGTTCCAGGCTGGGGCTCTGGGCTCGGAGCTTGTGGAGTGGGAGGTGTAACCGGAGATGAAGGTGTAGCAGGAGGGGATTCAGGCTCATCTATCTCAAACGTAGGCTCTCGCACAAGTCTGGGAACACTGAGGACTGGGAGTTGGAAGGTTGGGATGGGTTTGGAGACCGGGGGGTTGGGCGATGCCGTGGCTCTCCTCACTTTCTTTGCCCCTTCTGAGGGAGGTTTGACCGGAGAGTTGAGGTTCTTGCTTCCAGAGTTGGATTTTTTGCTTGGGGATTGATGGATCGCCTTGGCTGGGGAATCTTGCGCTCTCTGTTGGGAATCTTGCGCTCTCTGTTGGGAATCTTGCGCTCTCTGTGGAGGCTTGCAGGCCTTGTTGGGGGATTTTGACTGCTTGTGTGACTTGACTGGAGAGCCCTGTGTCTTATTTTGGGAACTGGTCTTTTGTGGGGACTCGGGTCCATTGACGGGAAATGCAGCAGGAAGCTTATCTGGTTTCTTTTCGTTATTCCGGATGTAGTTTTCCAGATCATTCCAGATTTCATCCACTTGTTCCGACATGCGATCAGCTAAAGCTTGCTGTGATGGCGTCTCTGAAGCTGACGAATCAACGTCCATCTCAGTAATCGATACAATTGGAATTTCTGGAAGGGGCCGATTGGCGGCTCTGCTGTTATCCAGATTTAGGCTCTCCTCAGAAACACATGTGCGGGCGCTCTGGTGGAAGGTTTGGTTCATCCCAGGCGACTGTTGGTTGTCTTGTCCGGTAGCTTGCTTTGACTCAGCGGAAGAGAACATAATGGTATCGTAGATGTTCTCTTCTTCCTCCATTGTCTGCAGGTCACCAGTTCCAAACGGCGCCCCCTCTTGGCCGGAGGACCTGTTGCTTTCAGATGAGGTTTCTGATTCAACTGGAGAAACTAAAATTTGTGGAGGTACAACCGGTTTGGGCTCTGCCACTACCAAAGAGGCACGGTTAACCTCCTGCTCCTTCCGAATTAGTCCCATGGCCTGCAGCTCCTCGTAGCTGATATTATCGTAAACGTTCTCAATGTCGTCGATCGTCAGCTGCTCGGCCGAGGAGGAGCCAGATATCTCGTTACTCGAGGACTCTGTGTTATCAGGTTCCTCGTCGCGGACGGGCCGCTTGGTAGGGCTTTGCCTCTCAGTTTGTTTCTCTCCGACACTGCTAGCTCTGCGTAGCACTCTGCTGCCACTGGCTGGGAGGTGTAACTGCGCCGTCTGCGTTTGCTCAACATGCCAGCTGCAGGGTCGTCCAGGAGGATCATCTGCAGGATCATGATCACTTTCAGCATCCTGCCCACTCGTATCATTCTCCGTGGGGACAAACATCTGATAGATGTCTTCATCGTCGTCGATTTGGATGGTCTTTTGGCGAGTGGGGAACATGGCCCGGCGAACTCTGTGGTCCGCCCATATGTTGGGGACGGAATGCCCCCCAGTGGTACCCAGGAAACTGGAAATGTGCTCGTCAGCCTGTGGCTCAGCAGGACAGGTCACCTGTAGGACGGGCGTGTGGACTGTCTCCATCTGCAGGGACTCTTTGGCGGCCTGCGAAAGAATCCCAGACTCGTTTCATCAAACATCAAACATGGGCTACACATATACCAACACCTGCATGCGGCTCATTCTTTACGTTTTGCCCCACCTGTAGATCAGCATGGTCAAGGTTGTGGTTCTTCCACCGGTCAATGCTGTCCACCGACACCTGTGGGTTCAGCCTTTTCCTGCTGGTCTTTCCAGGGACCCGAAGCTTCCCTCCAGAGCCCTACACATACAGAGCACCACGTCAGGATCAGGATGCAGGTCAGCTGGTTCAAACTACAGGTCGAACTGGGACTTACCAGTCCACTGTCGTCCTCATCGTCAGCATCCTGTGGATGTAATCCCTCGTCTACATCACTGTGGTCACCGTTATCACCAGGGTCTAACGACTCCTGTGACTGATTGACGAGGCTACGGGATCGACCGATGGTGCCCAGATGGACCACGGGAGACAGCAGGGTGGCTCCAAAACTGCTCCGCTGTAACCGAACAGTAGGTTTAGAACCGAATCCTTATACATGTTGTATTTTACGCTAGCTTTAAATAACTGTGGGATGGAGGAAGCCTCTGATCAGAGAACTGGACCGTACCTTCTGTATGTCCGGACTGGATACTGTTAAGAGAAGAGATATTCGCTCAGTGACCACATCAGACATAAACCATGATTCTCACAGTCAGCCGGAAACAAAAGCAGAGCTCTACTTACTTGCGTGCTTGTTTTTGAGCAGCTTGGATAGGGGTTCTGGGCAGAGAGAGAGAAAAGCACAGCGTTAGCATGAAGCCAAACCTATTCGGCCACACGGGCGTACAGAGTCAGCTTCCTGCAGGGCTCACCGGTCTTCCTGCGGGTCCTCCTGGGCGAGGGGCCTTCCTTAAGGTTGATTCTGTTCTGGCCCTCAGGGCTACACTGCAGGCCTGGATGGTCTAGATACAGTGGACATGTGTGTTAAACTAGAATATAGTTCATATACAGATATATAGAACCAAATAGAACCTTATAGAACCTAATGCTCTAGTACAAATCAGCTCATACTTACGGACATCCATTTCCAGAATGGCTTGTTTAGCCTGCAGAAGGAAATACCAAGAAATTAATAATAATAATAATAATTAATAATATAAATTTTTATATCAAAACTGCAACATTAGTGGGCTACGAGTGGGATTCGTAGGGTTGGGAATCACGACTACCACCCAGTCTTATCCTGATACTAAAGTCTCGATGCAATATCACTGTGATTTTTACACACTGCAGGTTATAACACATAGGCTATAACACACTACAGGCTATAACACACTACAGGCTATAACACACTACAGGTTATAACACACTACAGGCTATAACACACTACAGACTATAACACACTGCAGGCTATAACACACTACAGGCTATAACACACTACAGGTTATAACACACTACAGGTTATAACACACTACAGGTTATAACACACTACAGGTTATAACACAACTACAGGCTATAACACACACTAACACACACAGGTTATAACACACTACAGGCTATAACACACTACAGGTTATAACACACTACAGGTTATAACACACTACAGGCTATAACACACTACAGGCTATAACACACTACAGGCTATAACACACTACAGGCTATAACACACTACAGGCTATAACACACTACAGGCTATAACACACTACAGGTTATAACACACTACAGGCTATAACACACTACAGGTTATAACACACTACAGGCTATAACACACTACAGATTATAACACACTACAGGTTATAACACACTACAGGTTATAACACACTACAGGCTATAACACACTACAGGCTATAACACACTACAGGTTATAACACACTACAGGTTATAACACACTACAGGTTATAACACACTACAGGTTATAACACACTACAGGCTATAACACACTACAGGCTATAACACACTACAGGTTATAACACACTACAGGCTATAACACACTACAGGCTATAACACACTACAGGTTATAACACACTACAGGTTATAACACACTACAGGTTATAACACACTACAGGCTATAACACACTACAGGTTATAACACACTACAGGTTATAACACACTACAGGCTATAACACACTACAGGCTATAACACACTACAGGTTATAACACACTACAGGTTATAACACACTACAGGTTATAACACACTACAGGCTATAACACACTACAGGCTATAACACACTACAGGTTATAACACACTACAGGCTATAACACACTACAGGTTATAACACACTACAGGTTATAACACACTACAGGTTATAACACACTACAGGCTATAACACACTACAGGCTATAACACACTACAGGCTATAACACACTACAGGTTATAACACACTACAGGTTATAACACACTACAGGTTATAACACACTACAGGTTATAACACACTACAGGCTATAACACACTACAGGCTATAACACACTACAGGTTATAACACAGGTTATAACACACTACAGGTTATAACACACTACAGGTTATAACACACTACAGGCTATAACACACTACAGGAGACCTGTATTTACACTGCTGGAGTTTTCTATAGCACTAAGGTCATTTGGATACCATTAAGGTATTTGGCCACATCAGCCCTGTGTCTATACCTCCTGGTCTAAGTCTTAGTCTGCAGCCTAGAAAACCAGTACTGCGCTTCTCATTTCAGGGCAGGATTTATTTGGGGCAGTCCTTTAAGGTTTTAGAGGACGTTCTTTACGTCAGGGGAGGAAACTTCATTTAGCAGAGCGCTCCATGCAGCCTTCCGTTTATTTTAGGAATGGGGTCAGATCAGCTGGGCGGTGCGGCTCGATGAAACGTCCTGTACTCCGCTTCGGCGCTGGTCCCTCTGTTAGCACGCGTCACGTATCTGATGCGTTTCGGACCCTACGATTACCAGATGCATGAAGACTCAGCGGAGCACTAACGTGACACAGGTTCTGCAAGGATGTCTTCACAGGATGTGTTCTGCAACCGTGGAGCGACAGGACCGCTAGAAAGTGTACTAGAGTTTGCACTGCAGCTTTTGGCCACTGGGTGGCGCCCTGGGCTTAAAAGCTCTACTAACACCGCTGCACCTAATTCCTGTTGAGCTTGCCCCTTGTCCACTCACCATTTTCCCTTCGGGGGAATCCCCCGTGCCCCCTTAAAGCCATGATGTTATCTCACGAGCTCAAGTGAAGCGTTTTAGAGGGGTGAAGGGTCAGGTACTGAACAGTAGGGTCCAGTTCAGCGGGAGACTGCAACCTGCATCATAATGACGGACGGGGTTCAGTGTAGAACTACTCCGTCTCTTATACGTGACTGTGGACACAGGAGATTCCAAAGCTAGCCTGACGCTAACATCAAAATGAGGAACCATCCGTACGTGGCCTTCAACCATGTCTAAATGTAGACTGCTCCCTCCAGTCTAAGCAGGTAGGGAAGGACGGCGTGAGGACCGGAATGGGGGAAAAGAGAGAACGCAGGTCTGAGAATGTCCATGTGAGTGTGTGGGGAGATTTTAACCTTGGCTGGGATTTTGGCAGGATGGTTCTCCAGGATGAGCCGTTTTAGGTGCTGGATCCAGGTCCGCTTGTCCTGCTGGGACTTGGCCTAGAGGGGGAAGCAGAGAGCAGACCCTTCAGAGACAAACACCAACTGCCTTCAGCAACAACAAGCACTGCGACCCAACATGGCCAGCGGGAACCAAGCCCGTCCGACAAAACCGGCGCTTCAGCCTCACGGCGTCCCAGCACACATCCTGCTGAGCCCGGTCTCTGAGCAAAAGGGGCCCCTGTAACTGATCCAGAAAGCAGCCAACAGCTTGTCTTCAGTCCTCCTAAGTTTACCCATGTCCCTCCGCTGCTGCGCACCCCTCAGTGGGCTCTGATTTAAGACCCTGATGCCTACAAAGCCAAAAATGGACCAGCCCTTCCCTACCTGACCGCAAAGGTCAAAACTCGATCCATACCTTGAGACCCATGGAGCTTAAGGTACGGCTCGGGTTCAACCTGCCATCCTCCATGATGTATGGAAGGCCATCATCAAGGCTCTTGTCCACAGGGCGAGTTCCTCACAGTCTCCAAATGCAGGCGGAGGCTCCATCTCTTTGTGGAGCTCTTAAATGACTTATCTGGCGCTGGCTCCTGTTTCTGGAAGTCGTTTAGCTCAAGGCTAGTTTGGCCTGGATGATATAAACGTGAAGCTCCCTTTCCACCGCCCAGTCCTCGGGTTGGCTGCTAGATAGCGGCCGTGGTTGCTTCACGGCTGGAACTACTTTTTGCGGCGGAGGAAGCTGCCAATATCAAAACAATCTTCAGGCTTAGCTTGCTCTGCTTTTCAAACATGTTATGAAACACTGAAGGTCAAGTTCATTATGGTGAATTACATCGCCATTATCATGTCCTCCGACCAGACTACGGGGGTGCTGGAACATGGAGCCCGCTCCCACCCTTGTGTGTTCTATTGTTCCTGATCCAGAGTGCCCACCACAAGCTGACATGGAAAAGCAAGTCAACCGAAGCCCGTGTTTCCTTGTTAATGACTACTGAACTCAGGCCCAGCGCAGGGTCATTCACCACCCTGGCCAAAACAAGCAGTCACTGTAAACACACTCTTCTACAGAACAGCCGCACCCAGAAGGAAGTGTGGTAGAGCGGTGCTGTTGGGAAGGAGGATAAAGGTGACCAGGATCAATAACTGATGATAAATTTAGACTGATATGATCAATATTTACTGAGCTACACATACAGAAGTCTGTCTCTCAGTATGGCGTCGGGCCGCCGTGTTTGCTAACCCAACACGCCAGACGTCTCGGTATGGAGCTGTAGAGGTTCCTAATGGTGTCCTGTGATAATCCATCCCATGCAGCTTGAACATCCTCACACAGTTCCTGCAGATGGTGCGGTAGGGGTGGAGGTTCATCTTGGTGCTGACCACGGTGCCTCCACACACGGATTCGTTGGGCGTCTCCACCAAGACTAAAGCGGGACTCGTCACTGAAGATGACCCGCTGCCATTCTGAGTCACTCCATGACAGTCTGGTACGACACCACTGCAGTGTTTGGTGACGGTGGCGTGGTGTTAAGGACAGTCGTGGTAACGGTCTGTGTGCATGTAGAGCTCTCTCACTGTGGTTGGTGGAGGTCTTCCAGTTCCTTCATGTATCAGGTACGTGCCTTCTTCTACCCACTGCCACCAACAGCTGCTTTGTTTACCTTCACCAAATTCCTGACCAGAGCAGCCCCAATCACAGCTCCCCCAAACCAGAGCAGCCCCAACCAGAGCAGCCCAAACCAGAGCAGCCCAAACCAGAGCAGTCCCGACCAGAGCAGCCCCGACCAGAGCAGCCCCAACCAGAGCAGTCCCGACCAGAGCAGCCCCGACCAGAGCAGCCCCGACCAGAGCAGCCCCGACCAGAGCAGCCCCAATCACAGCTGCCCCAAACCAGAGCAGCCCCAACCAGAGCAGTCCCGACCCGACCAGAGCAGTCCCGACCCGACCAGAGCAGCCCCAACCAGAGCAGCCCAAACCAGAGCAGCCCCGACCAGAGCAGCCCCGACCAGAGCAGCCCCGACCAGAGCTGGCCCAAACCAGAGCTGCCCCAACCAGAGCTGCCCCAACCAGAGCAGCCCAAACCAGAGCAGTCCCAAACTCTGGTCGGGTCGGGACTGGCCCAACCAGAGCTGGCCCAAAAAGAGATGGCCCAACCAGAGCAGCCCCAACCAGAGCAGCCCAAACCAGAGCAGCCGTCAACTCACCGAAGATCTCTTCCATCGCTCATTACATAACGGCGCTAACCCTAATGAGCCCACTGACAAGAGGACAAAGAACGGGACGGGACATTTAGTTCAAAAACAAACACACACGCCAAAGCTGGAGGAAGCATGCGTGTGAAAGCTCTCTTTACCGTAACCATAGCAACCGTAAAATAATAACCATAAAACAACAGCACATTAGCCTCTCAGCATAGCTGTGTTCACCATAAACAGGGCCTAACAAGCGCTGGCACAGTGACGGCTTTACTCTTACTGCCTCCTGTTATGACAGGCAGGTTCACTCACACACACACACATACACACACTCACACACACACTCACACACACACACACACACACACACACACACACACACATATACACACACACACACACACTCATACACACACACATACACTCACACACACACATACACACACACACACACACACACACATACACACATACACACACACACACACGCACACTCATATACACACACACACACCCGCACACACACTCAGGCTGGACATTCCACTGTGTGTGGGTGGGTGGGTGTGGGGGTGTGGGTGTGTGTGTGGTGTTTACCTGCACTGTGTGTTGGAGTTTGGGGTTCTTATAGTGAAAAACACTGAAGCTCAGGGGCTCCTTAGGAATGACCTCCACCAGCATCAGGTTACAACACTACAGAGGAAGAGAGAGGGAGAGGGAGAGGGAGGGAGAGACAGACAGACATAGAGAAAGAGAGAGAGAGTGAGAGAGAGAGAGAGAGAGTGAGAGAGAGAGAGAGAGAGAGAGAGAGAGAGAGAGAGAGAGAGAGAGAGAGAGAGAGAGAGAGAGAGAGAGAGAGAGAGAGAGAGAGAGAGAGAGAGAGAGAGAGAGAGAGAGAGAGAGAGAGAATCAATCCATCATTTCTTGAAAAGCTGACATGTGAAGCTCAGACACCACCTTCCATTTCCACCCAAAACAGTCATTAAGCACCGATGGCGTTTCCCAGGCGACGTTTTTAAGGAGCTCATATATAATATAATCCACGGGCATGAGAAGAAGAGAAAGTCAAAATCAGAAGTTTCCAAAACTGGAGACAAAAACACAGCTACTGCGACTAATGGAACTCCTAACAACCACCTGGAATACTGTATCACTGTTTTCATGGAGCTATAAACCCAGCCAAGTTTGGCAGCCTATAGGTACGACTGTAGTTGTGACTGCAGGGACGGCTCTGGGGACGACTGTAGGTGTGACTGCGGGGACGACTTTAGGTGCGACTGCAGGGACGACTGTAGGTACGACTGTAGGGACGACTGCAGGTGTGACTGTAGGGATAACTGTAGGTGTGACTGTAGGGACGACTGCAGGGACGACTGCAGGGACGACTGTAGGTGTGACTGTAGGGACGACTGTAGGTGCGACTGCAGGGACGACTGTAGGTACGACTGTAGGGACGACTGCAGGTGTGACTGTAGGGATAACTGTAGGTGTGACTGTAGGGACGACTGCAGGGACGACTGTAGGTACGACTGTAGGGATAACTGTAGGTGTGACTGTAGGGACGACTGCAGGGACGACTGTAGGTACGACTGCAGGGACGACTGTAGGGATGACTGTAGGTGTGACTGAAGGGACGACTGTAGGTGTGACTGCAGGGATGACTGTAGGTGTGACTGTAGGGACGACTGTAGGTGTGACTGAAGGGACGACTGTAGGTGTGACTGCAGGGATGACTGTAGGTATGACTGTAGGTGTGACTGTAGGGACGACTGTAGGTGTGACTGTAGGGACGACTGTAGGTGTGACTGTAGGGACGACTGTAGGTGTGACTGTAGGGACGACTGTAGGGACGACTGTAGGTGCGACTGTAGGGACGACTGTAGGTGCGACTGCAGGGATGACTGTAGGTGTGACTGCAGGGACGACTGTAGGTGTGACTGTAGGGACGACTGTAGGTGTGACTGAAGGGACGACTGTAGGTGTGACTGAAGGGACGACTGTAGGTGTGACTGTAGGGACGACTGTAGGTGTGACTGAAGGGACGACTGTAGGTGTGACTGAAGGGACGACTGTAGGTGTGACTGTAGGGACGACTGTAGGTGTGACTGTAGGGACGACTGTAGGTGTGACTGCAGGGACGACTGTAGGTGTGACTGTAGGGATGACTGTAGGTGTGACTGTAGGGACGACTGTAGGTGTGACTGTAGGGACGACTGCAGGGACGACTGTGGGGACGACTGTGGGGACGACTGTAGGTGCGACTGTAGGGACGACTGTAGGTGCGACTGTAGGTGTGACTGCAGGGACGACTGTAGGTGCGACTGCAGGGACGACTGTGGGGACGACTGTGGGGACGACTGTAGGTGCGACTGTAGGGATGACTGTAGGTGCGACTGTAGGTGTGACTGCAGGGACGCCTGCAGGGATGACTGTAGGTGCGACTGCAGGGACGACTGTGGGGGCGACTGCCGGGGCGACTGTAGGTGTGACTGCAGGGACGACTGTAGGTGTGACTGTAGGTATGACTGTAGGTGTGACTGTAGGTATGACTGTAGGTGTGACTGTAGGTATGACTCTAGGTGCGACTGCGGGGACGACTGTAGGGACGACTGTAGGTGTGACTGTAGGTATGACTGTAGGTGTGACTGCAGGGACGCCTGCAGGGATGACTGTAGGTGCGACTGTAGGGACGACTGCAGGGATGACTGTAGGTGCGACTGTAGGGACGACTATGGGGACGACTGTGGGGACGACTGTGGGGGCGACTGTGGGGACGACTGTAGGTATGACTGTAGGTGTGACTGTAGGTACGACTGTAGGTGTGACTGCAGGGACGACTGTAGGTGTGACTGTAGGTATGACTGTAGGTGTGACTGTAGGTGTGACTGCAGGGACGACTGTGGGGGCGACTGCCGGGGCGACTGTAGGTACGACTGTAGGTGCGACTGCAGGGACGACTGTAGGTGTGACTGTAGGTGTGACTGTAGGTATGACTGTAGGTGTGACTGTAGGTGTGACTGTAGGCATGACTGTAGGTGTGACTGCGGGGACGACTGTAGGGACGACTGTAGGTGTGACTGTAGGTGTGACTGTAGGTGTGACTGTAGGGACGACTGTAGGTGTGACTGTAGGTGTGACTGTAGGTGTGACTGTAGGGACGACTGTAGGTGTGACTGTAGGTGTGACTGTAGGTGTGACTGTAGGTGTGACTGTAGGTGTGACTGTAGGGACGACTGTAGGTACGACTGTAGGGACGACTGTAGGTACGGGTTTATTAACCCATATCAGTGTAGATGCTCCTGTAGCCTCACCAGTATGTGCGCCTTGTACGTGTAGGTCTCCTCCCGCTTTTTGGTGATGAGGAGAAGCTTATCGAACAGGAAAAGCGTCCGCTCGTTCTTCACCCTCTGGACCCGGAACGTCCCCTCCAGGACCAGCTCGCCATAGCCAATCAGATCAGGGCCCTGCCAGTTAGTCAGCAAACTCTGGATCTCCTGCGAGAGAGAGAGAGAGAGAGAGAGAGAGAGAGAGAGAGAGAGAGTAAGTTGATTTATATAGTAAGATGAAGACATGCTGTTACAGTAGAGACAAGACTTTTACCCTGGATTTATAAGTGTCTAGTACCGGGGTTCTTCTAATGCTCTCTGGTTCCATTTAGAAGCAGCACAGGATCTGAATGGTGCTTCTCCATGTTTGGTCTTTACCCTCGGCAGCACTACCGGCTACTTCCTGATGATCCGCAGCATATCCTATAAATCCGCTGCTCCTACATCACCCCACCTACAGACCAGTAACAGAACCCTACAGCCTGTCCTGTAACTATGGGTATCCTGGGTAACCAGCGGAGTCCAGTTAGGAGACTGGTACAAGGTTCCAGTTAGTCGCCGTCGCTGGCACACGCTAACTGCGTTCCGCAGAGCCCCCTAGTGGAGCGAAATCATCACGGCTAGTTTCAACCCATATGGTCGAACGAGGAGTCCCTGCAACGCGGTTACCAGATGCACCAGGACTCTGCCGGGTCTCTGCTGCTGAGCGACGGGGGTGACAGTGGAGGGCTGAGAAGCCGCTGCTGCGGGTTCACCGCTCTCCGCGGGAGGCGATAGACGAAGCGGCTGTGGCGTTACATAAGCTCTTTCTCGGCTGGATGAAAGGTGGTTGTGTAAGGCGGAGGTGAGACAGGTAAACGAGCGAGTCAGACTCGCTATTAAAACGTCATCCATCAAACACTCACAGTTCCAAACATGCAACACACACCCAGGACCAAACGCCCCCAGGACAGTGAAAGACTGCGGGGACCTTTGGCTGATCTCCACGTGGGAAAATCCTGTCCCTACAGCTACAGCCTGCACGGAACAGAGGCCGGACTGCTTCAGCTTATTAAAGAGGAGCCCAGTTCCTTTTGGTTCCTGAGGTTAATAACTAAGGCTCAGGCTTAGAACCCTGTGAAGGTTTGCCTAGAGCCCCAACAAACTGGACTACCCATCACCGCACATAGTACCCATTAAAACAAGCCTGGACAAAACACGAGCCCCCTTGTGTGTTTAAGGTGGTAGTAACTCCAGGTTCCTGTAGGTGGCGCTATAGGGGATCTATAAATCCCTGTGGGGTGTGAGTGACGGGATCCATAGATTGGGAAGAGGAGCTACGGTGCAGGTCTCGTTCCATGTGTGGAAAATGGCTCCAGAGCAGATGTTAATGATTGGCTAGAAGGAAGGACTGCATGTGGGCGTGGCCAAAAACCATAGTGTGAGGAAGTAGCTGAATCTGCAGGTGTGTGGGAGCGTACGCTCATACAGGTCTACCAGCAGTGGACCTAGTAGGGACCCTGTCTGGTGGGCTATGGAGTACATCATTACTGGGGCTGTCGGGATTCATTCACTGCGGCGTTGGTGAAATGTAAGCAGACACAGGAACATAGCTGTTCAGACGCTTGCTATTTTACTGAACACTGCAGCAGTGGAGACCTCCACCCTGCACTTCTGGACAGCCAGGTTAGCAGACAGGTCACCAACATCAACACAGCTGTCCCTGAGAGAGGGAGAGCGCCCTGCACCACCACCACCCCCCTAAACAGCCCCATAGCCCACCGCAGACGGCCATGAGCAACACATCCTCACGGCCAAGCTCACGGCCCCAACTGTTTACATGCCTGAGTCGCTCCGACTGCTGTCCAGGTGCTACACCGCTCGCCGCCTGCATGGCCCTACCTCACCCTACCAGGACACTGCTGCTGTAGTCGTCTCATTCGAGCACAGCTTCTACCGACGGCGCTCCGGCAATGCTGCTTCTCATCCCGCGATACAGAACTAACCGTAGAGCTGATTTAACCAATCAGAGCTCGGCTACTGACCGAACCGGTCCTGATGTATTTAACCCCGCCTCCGCACGCCCCGCCCTCACCTGCAGCCTGACGGTGTTCTCGTGCTTCCTCTTCATGTCGTTGATGTGCCAGGCCACTCTCTGCATGGTGTCGATGGCCTCCTGCACCACCTCATGCATCTCCGAGTCTTTCTCCAGGTGAGTCGCGATTTCCTACACCCAGCAGAGGAAACAGGTCAGCACAAGCAACCGCACACCCGCACACACACAGACACCCACATACCACACACAGACACACCCACACACACCCGCACACACACACACACACCTGCACACACACAGACCCGCATACACACACACACCCACACACACACCCGCACACAACCTCGCACACACAGACACACACCCGCACACACACAGACACCCGCATACCACACACAGACACACCCACACACACAGACACCCGCATACCACATACAGACACACACCCGCACAGACAACCTCACACACACAGACACACCCACACACACAGACACCCGCATACCACATACAGACACACACCCGCACAGACAACCTCACACACACAGACACACCCGCACACAGACACACACCCGCACACACACAGGCACCCGCATACCACACACAGACACACCCGCACACAGACACACACACACTCAGATAGACACTCGCACACACACACAGACACACACCCACACACACTCAGACAGACACCCGCACACACACACCCGCGTACACCACCTCACACACACAGACACCCGCACACACACAGACACACGCACACACTCAGACAGACACCCGCACACACATACCCGCGCACACAACCTCACACAAACAGACACCCGCACACACACACAGACACACACCCGCACACACAACCTCACACACACAGACACCCACACACAGAGAGACCGGCATGCACACCAACACACAAACACACACACATACACACACAACTGCACACCCGCACACACACACACAACTGCACACCCGCACACACACAGACGCACTCCTGTTCACACACAGACACACCACCGCATGCCCGCATACACAGACACCCGCACACACACAGAAACGCGCGCACACACGCATACACACAGACACACACACACAGCTATGCCGTTGTTACTGTTTGTGCAGAGGATGAATGATCTGAACAGTGCATGGTGAGTGGTGGTCTTTCATTTATGGACATGTAGAGGGGGGCTATAGTCTGAATGTGTACACCTACAAACCAAATCTGTGCAAAAGGTGTTTCTGATAAAATGGCCAACATGTGGACATTGTACACTGCACCTGATAAACTCAGGGTATGTGCAGCAGGAGATGGTGTGTGAGGATGGTGTGGACAGTATGGATGGTGTGGGACAGTGTGCATGTGCGGGACTCTTACGTGCAGCAGCAGATGGTATTTGAGGATCCTCTGGACGGGTTTGAGCAGATAGGAGCCGAGGGGCAGGGAGTGTTTCAGAGCCTCCTGACGCTCGCGCAGAAACTTCGCCACTGCCTTATTCCGCATACACTCGCTGAGAACAGCTACTGACCTGCACACGCACACAACCACACACACGCACACACACACACACGCACCCACACACACACACACACACACACAACCATTATTCCTCACACACTTACACGAGACTCAGGACTGAACATTCTCTGGCTGTCCCAATATCAACACCAAGATCTGAAATCAAACCTGATAAATTTCAGAGCCAGTCTGAACCGACTGTAGCCCAACAACACTCAGTCTGAACCGACTGTAGCCCAACAACATTCAGTCTGAACCGACTGTAGCCCAACAACATTCAGTCTGAGCCGACTGTAGCCCAACACTCAGTCTGAACCGACTGTAGCCCAACAACACTCAGTCTGAACCGACTGTAGCCCAACACTCAGTCTGAACCGACTGTAGCCCAACAACACTCAGTCTGAACCGACTGTAGCCCAACAACACTCAGTCTGAACCGACTGTAGCCCAACAACACTCAGTCTGAACCGACTGTAGCCCAACAACACTCAGTCTGAACCGACTGTAGCCCAACAACACTCAGTCTGAACCGACTGTAACCCAACAACATTCAGTCTGAACCGACTGTAGCCCAACAACACTCAGTCTGAACCGACTGTAGCCAACAACACTCAGTCTGAACCGACTGTAGCCCAACAACATTCAGTCTGAACCGACTGTAGCCCAACAACACTCAGTCTGAACCGACTGTAGCCAACAACACTCAGTCTGAACCGACTGTAGCCCAACAACACTCAGTCTGAACCGACTGTAGCCCAACAACACTCAGTCTGGACCGACTGTAGCCCAACAACACTCAGTCTGAACCGACTGTAGCCCAACAACACTCAGTCTGAACCGACTGTAGCCCAACAACACTCAGTCTGAAACGACTGTAGCCCAACAACACTCAGTCTGAACCGACTGTAGCCCAACAACACTCAGTCTGAACCGACTGTAGCCCAACAACACTCAGTCTGAACCGACTGTAGCCCAACAACATTCAGTCTGAACCGACTGTAGCCCAACAACACTCAGTCTGAACCGACTGTAGCCCAACAACACTCAGTCTGAACCGACTGTAGCCCAACAACACTCAGTCTGAACCGACTGTAGCCCAACAACACTCAGTCTGAACCGACTGTAGCCCAACTAAATGGAAATGATGTCTGATGCTGACCGCACAGTCGATGCAAATACGTTATGGCTCACTCAGGTACAGACCCAACTGGGTGGTGTGTGAGGTCATACCCTGCTGGTAATGCTCTGACTTTACTGCTTATTGGATCTGCCGGCCTGACTCGACACGCCTTAGCAACCCAACGCGCAAGTGTGTGTGTGTGTGAGTGTGAATGTCCATGTGTGCATTCCAGCCGCGTCCCGCACACAGACACCACATTGTCCCGGTTGGAAATCTGACCTGAGTGTAGTTCAGACACAGCCAGTGTCTTCAGAGCACTACTGTACTCGCAGAGTGTGTGTGTGTGTAAGACAGACGGCATGCCGTGTGACCTTGATTAGGGTCACCAGCTGTGAAAGGGTGCGTGGGGTGAGGGGTCTCAGTGGTCCAGACAAGAGTCTATTCATAAACACACACACACACGCGCAGTAATAGCTGACCTAAGGCTGGCATAGGGATGCTACAGGATCTGCATGGCAACCATGGCTGCTCTACCCCTGAAACATCCCATAATACAACCTTCATTCCAGCACGGCTCCAGCACTGCAGAGGTGCCTAAAGGCTGTTCTGTTACTCAGATGCAGAAAGGCATGTCCAGTCTGATCTTCAGAAGGATGCTGCTTGGAAGGAGCCAGGGGTGAAGCATACTGAACGCAGGTCTCGTGGGACTCATCTATACACGGGGCTTCACTGCACCTGTGGTCCTGACCAACACAGCCACCCCTAACACCTCCCACGCCGCACCACAACAGCTGTGGACTGTGATTGTGAGAAATGTGCTTTCCCTGTAGACTGTGGGGATTTGTACATCCACTACTGGGTAGACCCGTATTGACGCGTACCTTCTTCCACACACCTGCAGATGTCAGCTACTTCCTCACACTATGGTCTTTGGCCACGCGCCACCATGCGGTTAGCCTATCATTACAGTCTGCTCTGGAATCCCGTCACACACCCCAAATCATTCCGTACCGCATCACCTAATGGCACGCAACTCAAGTAGTGTTCCAGTCAGTACCACATCCCATCTACTGGTTGCAATTATGGGTTTCCACTCACACAATGAGACTGTTTCGGAGATAGGGGGGGGCCTAGTCATCGACCCGTTCGTCGTTTCTTGTTGGAAGTGCAGATGGGCGCGTGCTTGGCGAGCTGTCTTTTGGCGATCGCCAGTGCTGTCGCGGCATTAACTGTGTTACGAATGCAGTGTTTGCGCTGCTGTTATCGCGCTACTGTTCCGATGCCTCTGCGTTCACGCTGCTGCATTCGTTTGCGATGCCGCGTTCGGGCTATATGGGGCTGGCTGTTCACCGGATGTATGTTTTGCGGCATGCTTAGTGATCCCGTGCTACTGTTCCGATGCCGCGTTCGCGCATGCGCCGCATCTAGCTTGCAGTGTTCGCGCTGCTATATCATCTACTGTTCCTATGTCCAGCTTTTGCGCTGTGGTACGTTAGAATGCCGCTAGGTTTCTGCAGCTGAGACTGCGAATCCCGGGATCAGTCGCGCCTGCTATGTTACGATGGCAGGTGTTTCGCTGGGCTGTGATCGCGGATAACTGTTCCGATGCCCATTGCGTTCGCGCGCTTGTCCTTACGATGCCGCGCGTTCGCGCTTACTGTTTTTCGCTATGCCGCGTGTTTCGCGTGCGCTGCTGTGTTCTCGACTGCGTGCGGACCATTCGCGCGCAGGTTCCACTTTGCAAATTTGTCGTGTGCAAAGGCCGGGTGTTTCGTGTGTCACTTGGCTGTTTAGAGCTGCCCGGCGCTGTATGTGAACTCGCGCTGCTGTAACGATGCCGATGTTGTTCGCACAGGAGATGTGAAGCCGTCGCATTTGTCGTATTTGCGATGCCGTTGTTCGCTGCTGCCAGAGACAGATCGCATGGTGTTTTGGCGCTGCTGTGATCCCAGCTATGGAACTGTTTCCGATGGCCGAGACGATCGCGCTTGGGGATGGGGTTGGCTAAGTCCGCTAAGCTGCAGTGTTTTACGCGCTGCTGTGATCGGCGCTGCTTTGGTCCGATGCGCGTTCGGGCGCTGCTGTGTTTGCACTCCTGTTTCGGATGGTCCAGGGTTAGGAGGGGGGATGCGTTAACGCGAGCCAGGAACGAACGGTGTTGCAGTTTTGTCGTTGGCGATGCGCAGATCTTCCCTGCACTGCTGGTTGCGTCTGGCCCCTTAGAAAGCTGCGAAACCTATGCCTTCAATACCGGCGCCCGCGAATTGCGATTAGGTGACGTCGCGCTGCTAGAATACGAAATGCCAGCTCGTTGCGCTGCATCTTATGCGATGATACCCAGCGTTTTCGCGCTACTGGTTACGATGCCCGCAGGCAGGGCGTTCGCCGTGCAGCTAACTGTGTTACGGATTGCAGTGTTTTGGGCGCTGCTGTGATCGAGCTACTGTTTTCCGATGCGTGCGTTCCGACTGAGCGCGACCTGGACACTTGCGATGCCTAGGGTTTGCGCTGCTGTTATACGTATTCCGCGTTCGCCGTACGTTTACGGTGTGCGGTGTTGTTCTCCATTACCTTCTGGCGCTGGCTGGTGTTGCTAAGAACTGCTGATTGGTGCGATGCC
>JAMWET010000292.1:0-44867 GCA_024036415.1 Prochilodus magdalenae
GAACTCGCCAGCATCAGCACCAGCAGCAGCATCAGCACCAGCGCCGCGATGTAGCGCGTGCAGTAGCCGCGAGCCATCACTGCACAGCTTGTGCCCGGGACCGAGCGCGAGCATCCCATACAAACTCACACAACACCGTCCCTTCCGGTCGCTGCTGATAGTCCTCACGGGAATCTCAGGACGGCGGAGATGGAGAGAGAGTGGACACAATCCGAGGAGGAGAAGCGCGATGGGAGTAAACCGCGTGAGTGGAGCGCGCGAGAGGAGGGTATATGGATGGAGAGGGAGAGAGAGAGAGAAAGAGAGAGAGAGGAGAGAGAGAGAGAGAGAGAGAGAGAGAGAGAGAAAGGGGGCGGAGACCAGAAACCACACACTCGCTCGTGCTCAGACGGTGCGCTTGGAGCGCGAGGCAGAGAGCGAGACTGACCACAGGATGAAGAGGAGGGGTCTAAACACTCGCGCATTATTAAATGTAACAGCAGCACGTTTCACCCCTACGTGTATACAGATCGGGAGGTGGGGGATTTGGTGGTGGTGGTGGTGGTGGGGGTGGGGGGGGGGCACAATAGGAGGTGGGACACAGGCTAAATTCCTCCAGGCTACATCCAGAAGCAGCATACTACAAAGCATACTACACTGGAGAATGGGTAGCAGGGTGGTTTGTCGTTGTGGACACAACTTACTCATCCATCACAAAGACAAGGAAATGGATTATTTGCAGTCACATAATTCCAATCATGCCCCAAATCCAGATGGAGGGCAGGAAGTGAAAAGGAGAATGCGCTAACCCATACTGGGCTAGTTCAGACGAGACTGCATCGCTGGACGTGATGCTAAAGTTACAATTAGTCACGCTTAGTCATGCAAACTGAGGGATTAGCTGCTATGGAGGCAGCAGATATAGGAACGACCTACTCCTCCAGACGTCCTTGGTGGTGTTGACCGTAGCAGCCAAGTGCTCCACAATGACTGTGGTTTGGTTTTCTTTTACCCTAACCCTAACTTTCAAAACGCACATCTAAAGAACAGCTAAAGGAGGTGTGGGGTGCGGTGCTGTTGGGAAGGAAGATTAAGGATACCGGGATGATGAATTTAGACTGATGTGGGCAATAAGTATTGAGCTACACATACAGAAGTCTGTCTCTCGGTATGGAGTCGGGCCGCCATGTTTGCTAACGCAACATTCCAGACATCTCGGTATGGAGTCGTAGAGGTAGGGGTGGAGGTGGAGTGACACCAGGCCTTCGGGACCTGTGACGTGTGACTACCAACCGTTCATCTTGGTGCTGACCACGGTGCCTCCACACATGGATCCGTTGGTCGTCTCCACCAAGACAAAGCAGGACTCGTCGCTGAAGATGACCCGCTGCTATTCACACTAACACCTGGAATGCTCCATCACTTGGTGCCAACACACCTCTTAAGTGTTGGGAGAAACATTCCCAAGATTGTTTGGAATGGTTTGCAGGTCCGAAATGCAGAAAAGGATGTAGAAGGGTGGAGGGGGTGCGTCCTGTTGCGATAGCATAGTGATCCATGTATAGAGTAAGCCAATTGACACCTACTCCAGCACCTTCTGACTGGCCTGCCATATACCTGCTCCCCAGGGAGCTCTCGCCTGGCAGATGGGCTGACTGGGCCTTGTACACCAACATCTGCACCTACATCTGCATCCTGGTCTTGTCATCCACCTCAGGCTCTGACAAGGTTCCAAGCACCATCGTCCACCAGTGCTTTGGCTCCCAACTAAACCTCATGGGAGCATTTAGTGAAGCCACTGTGTTCACGGCAAATTACTCCCATCAGCCACTGCAGCTTTGGTCATGTGAATGCAGGTTGGAGGTTGTGCATAATGTGCTCACAGATGGCAGATAACTCCATCTCCATGAGCTGCTCCAAGTTAGGGTGGAGGCTTTGTAGAACACAATTGGAAGAATCCTCCAACTTCCAGAATCCTTGGGCTTTGGTAAGCATGGTCTTGGGCATGGGATCCATCTTCCTATATCCTCAAGGTCCAGGACTTGGTCACCATCACAAACCTACACTGGTTCACTTTATTGACACTGGTAGGCCATGGCAACAGAGAACACACTCCCAGTTCAGCTGGCATGTCAACACCACCATTCTTCTGTCTGGCTGAATCACATTACCTGAATACCTCAAAGTTCGTCTTGGCCTTTCACGACACCACACCCGCTAAAACTTGACCCACTGTGCCCATCATGCACCATGCCACCCTGTTGGAATCAATGCTTCCCATTAAAAATGAATGGGATCCATAGTGTTGATGTGCTGGAGCAATGGATACGGAGCATAGATCTGCTGAAGTGATGGAACAGGCTACTGGACATGGTAGGCAAGGTGAATCCGCACGGGACTGCCAGGATGAGTGGTCTCCTCTCGGTACGTCACTGGTAACCGATTAGAACAGAATCACATCTCTGTTATGAGCCCTCACTAACTCTCAAAATCTTTCAGTAACGTCCATCAAATCTGTCCTCATTAATCGTGTAGCCTTTCAATCACATCCTCAGACATATCTCCGGATTAATTGCCCGAGCTGTTCTTCTTTTTCCCCAGACCGAAATGATGATATCAATACCAGGCGACGTGTTCCGCTTCTCGCCTTGATGAGATTAGGGGTAGCTTTGGCGCTCGCATCCAGCAGGTCTGTAAATGAAACCCCGGAGGTGTCATAGGGGCTCATGGGATCTCGCAAAAGCGCAGTGGGACTCGTGTTGAGATCAAAGTCGGGCTGCCAGAGAAGGCTCAGAGGACAGCGTGCTGGCGTGGTTCTCCTCAGCTTGTAAAAATGGCTCGAGCTCCATGCCTACATGCCCTGGCTGCCCCTTCCCTAATGGGAAACAGCATCAATGCAATACACCCAAAGCCCGGCTTAATATCCCGGGTAATGTACCCCCAGCCTGACCCGCTTAGACCCGATTAGCGATTTTAGCTTGTGTGTGTGAGTGTGTGTGTCGGCTTGGTCCGTGTGAGCTCGGGCCTGTCTGATAGGGTTAAGTGTTTAACAGCCTCTGTCGGGGCAGTAGACATAACGATGCTTTAAATATCCCAGAATGCCCGCAGCATCTCTGCCTCCCACTCTCAGAGACAGAGACGAAAACGGTGGGGACAGAGCCGCAGTCCCCACGCTCGTTTATTTCCCAGCTCGCTGCAGTCGAGCTCTATCAGGCTTTGGTTTAAAGATACATATTAATAATTGTCCTAATTTAGAACCACTTCCCAACCCCGGATCCCCCCGGAAACGGTAACGCAGTCCTAAGTGACTGTCCGCTTGCAAAAGAGTCTTACCCGGGATCTCACACGGGTTCCTTCTGATAGATTTCCCCAGGAAATACAAGTGAGTTTTGATGGAGGACAGAAGCATACACATACAAACTAACCCTGTGGCTGGTTATGCGTGCCGTTAGCCGTGCATTAGGCCTGGGGGGCGGGGCAGCTAATGAAGCATCGCTGACATTTGATAATGCCCACGAGCCCTTGAATGGGGCCCTTAACATTTGACCTCTCCAAATGGCTGCACAGTGGCTGGCCTTGTGTCCTGTCCCTGAACTTATGCACTCTGGGGTCAGTATTAGAATGATGCATATGGGTCATTCTTAGTTTAAAGTCAGGTTCCTAAACACAGTGCTGGCTTTCAACAGAACCGAATCCTATGGACTGAGATTCCTCAGCTTTGAGGCGACCCTATAACAGGATCATGTTTATTTTTATAGAAGAACTAATGATCAGGGTTCGTACGGCCATGGAAACCTGGAAAAGTCATGGATTTTAAAAATGGCGATTTCCAAAATTTGGGGGAAAAAACAAACAGAAAATTGTGGAAAATTCATGGAAATGTTCTTTCTGAAAAACATATCCCTTATGAAATGATAATATATGGCAATGTATTGGAAAATATAGTGCAATATATTAAATAATATAATGTCATATATGGGAAACAAATGCGTATATAGTTTTATATATGTGAGAATATTTTCATACATACATGTGGCAATATACAGTATGTATATATTCTCACATATATAAAACTATATATATTATCATATATGCAAACACATATGGAGAAATACATATGATGTCTATTACATATAAAATATAATATATTACAGTATATAAGTAAATATATATTATACTACCATACATACAATATATGAAAATTCCTTATGTATTATACAATATATTGTAATATATTTATCACTATATAAATATATGCAAAATATATGCACTTGTTTCCCATATATGACATTGTATTATTTAATATATTGCACTATATTTTCCAATACATTGCCATATATTATCGTTTCATAAGGGATATATGGTTCTGATCATAGTCTGAGAAATATGTATTGGTTAACCAGTCATTTAGACTCCAATGTGAGCTGTAGCTTCTTGCTACTTTGACGCACAAAGCCAGGAAAATGCCAGTTTAATAATTCCCGGCTTTGAAACAGCGCTAGCTAGTCATGCTAAAGGAGCTGAGCACCAGGCTGCTGCTGCATGCGAATCAATTCTTAACCCCATGACTGCCTTCTTAACCCTGGTGATGTACATGACGCCCTCTGCCCCCGCAGTGCTTCCCTCTCATCTACCATTTTAAACACTGGGTCCAAACTGTAGAGGTACTGGGGTTACTGGGACGGTGGAGTTGTCGGGGCTTTAAATATTTTATTCTAGAAAGGTTGTGTGTCAGTTACTTTAATAATTATGAATAACTGATGGTCATCAAACTTTGCCAAAAGTCATGGAAATTAAATGATAAATATGTGTATGAACCCTGAATGATTGATCTCAATTTCTTATTATCAAAACAATATGGTAAGATAAGATTTTTCATTATGGCAAAGTGCAAGTTATACAAAATCTGAAATATAAGAAATCATTTAAATAAATAAGTAAATATATTTTTCAGCAAAAAGTTGAATAAATTATAGACATGAACAATTTTACGTGTAACCGCACAGATATATATCGCAGAGTTACTGGAAGAGATTGCACAGATGTCGGTAGATATTGCAGTTACCATATACATAAATAAATATGTCAGGACTAACACTATATCAGACGTTTCAGGAGGGATTGTTTTGTAGCAATGATTTAAGCTCATTCTGAGCCAAATTGATAAATGCTAGTCAGTACATGACTATCAAACACGGCAAATTCACATGTACATATATAAAATAAAAATCATCTTTTCAGTAAAAAAAAAACCAAAAAAGCTTCCTTAATCGCAGAAAGTGTGTACAACTGTGTTTCAGTAGTGACTTCTTACAATAGTGAGTTCTTGATTTTCCATAGTGATTTCAGACTTTGAGAGTTTTGCTTCAAAACACTGGGAGCTAAATGCTCACCGTATGGCCATGAGGGACAGGGATGCAGTTTCACTTCCTACGCTAGGTAAGGCTCCACCCAGTGACAGACTCAGTGTTTCAGATTTTGGGTAATGTTATTAATACAGAGTTTGAGATCGGAAGATAGGAAGGAAAAAATATGCAAGTCAGTGTAACCAGTTGTAACAAGCTTTGTTTCAACACCAGTGATATACAGTTCTTATTAGACTAGCCTGGCTGTAACGAGCTGGCTGTAACGAGCTACACTTATACATAATATGCTAGCTTCAGACGCAGAACAGCAGGGCCTGCACGTCTCTACATGACTTTATAAACTTTAAAGTTGAAACTGGTGTTTATAAAGACACACAGTATAGAAAGAGAAAACGAGGCTCCTAACAACCACCTGGAACACCACCAAACTGCACCCATTATATAAAGAGAACCTAAAGCTTTCTGCTTTGAGAGAGAGAGAGAGAGAGAGAGAGTGAGAGAGAAAGAGAGAGGACATCAAGCTCCACTCCCGCTGCAGATCTGAAGACATCCACAGGTGTTTTTGTTCATCCTTTCATTGTGAGAAATCGACTCAACGCTATAGGTCTGAAAGGATGTGTAGCTGTTCAATAATCACCTCACTGAGAAACAGAGGCAGACATATCAAACAAAGAAGCTGCTGGTGTTCTCAGAACAATGGACTGACTACTCCAGAGCTTAACATCACATCAACAGAGGAGCTACAGTTTCTAACTGAACACCAGCAAGGTGGAGCTGTAAGAGTTTCCAGGTGGCCAAGGAGCCTACATATGCAAACGCTTGCTTCTCATTCTTTCACACATTCATATACCAATTTTTTCCACACTCTGTCTCTTTTACTCACTCATTCACTCACTCGCTCCTCATTCCCCAACCAACCCCTCCTCCATCTCTCCCTTTCTCTGGTCCCTGACTCTTGTGCCGCTTCTCGGCTCCTCTCTGGCTCAGTAATGGGTGTGGAGAACACGTTTGTTAACGTGCCCCTTCTGCTCATCACTCCTCTCTTTCACGCACATGTGCAGGTGAGAGAAAGAAAAATCATCCCTTGCTTGCTCTCTCTCGCTCTCTCTCTCTCTCTCTCTCTCTCTGTGTCTCTCTCTCCCAGCGTGAGTCCAGCAGAATGCAGCCCGAGACTCGGTGACAGGAGCTTGTCAAAGCTGTTTAGCGCCCCGTAATGCATGCAACCCATCGAGATAAATGCCTATTTCAGCCGGCGGACGTGGCACCAATCCATAAAGACCCAGTGTGGGGACGCTGAGAAGAGCCAGAGCCAGCAAAAGCGCTCCCGGTATGCCGACAAAGACTGCACTGACGACCGCCAGAAGGTGGCTGACATTACAATGGGAAAACTGCACCGCTAACACAAAATAATCCTCATTTACGCCGCATGATCTCAGATATCATACAATTACCATGCTCTTGGAGAGCGGAGGCTGCTTCCCATCATGTCTTTCTCTAGTGGGATTGAATTGCACATAAATGTGATGCTTATGGACAACATGTAATTCAGTGTTACCTTACATCTTACTCTGTAGATTCAAGACCCAGCAGGCACCGGATGTAAACTGGATGTCAGAAAGACATTGGACTCATAGGACAAATTTGAATTTCAGTTGAAAATGGAAGTGGGGTTGATGGCAAACCCAGTGTTGGCTTGACGACATGTTCAGGTTCAACCAACATTCAGTGTTGGTCCACTGTTACACGTTACTTAATGCTACCTTACATCTTACCCTGTAGATTCAAGACCTAGCAGGCACCGGATGTCAATTGGACATCAAAAAAACATTGGACTCGTAGGACGAATGTTGAATTTTAGTTAAAAATTTAAAAGTTGGGTTGATGTCCAAACCTAGTATTGGCTTGACATCAGCCTGATCCCATTTTCAGCTTGAACCAACATTAAATTTTGGTTCACTGTTACACGTTACTCAATGCTACCTTACATCTTACCCTGTAGATTCAAGACCTAGCAGGCACCGGATGTAAACTGGATGTCAGAAAGACATTGGACTCGTAGAACAAATTTGAATTTTAGTAAAAAATTAAAGTTGGGTTGATGGTAAACTCAGTGTTGGCTTGACAACATGTTCAGTTTCAACCAACATTCAATGTTGGTCCATTGTTACATGTTACTTATTGCTACCTTATATCTTACCCTGTAGATTCAAGACCTAGCAGGCACCGGATGTCAACTGGATATCAAAAAGACATTGGACTCTGAACAGATGTTAAAATTTAGTTGAAAATTAAAGTTGGGTTCAAGGTAAAACTCAGTGTTGGTTCGATGACATTTTCATCTTCAAGACCTAGCAGGCACCAGATGTCAATTGGACATCAAAAAGACATTGGACTCGTAGGACGAATGTTGAATTTTAGTTAAAAATTAAAAAGTTGGGTTGATGTCCAAACCTGGTATTGGCTTGCCATCAGCCTGATCCCATTTTCAGCTTGAACCAACATTCAATGTTCGTCCACTGTTACACGTTACTCAAGGCTACCTCATATATTACGCTGTAGCTTCAAGACCCAGCAGGCACTAGATGTAAACTGGATGTCAGAAAGACATTGGACTCGTAGGATAAATTTGAATTTCAGTTGAAAATAGAAGTTGGGTTGATGGCAAACCCAGTGTTGGCTTGACGACATTTTCAGCTTCAACTAATGCCAAGCTGTAGATTCAAGACTCAGTAGGCACCGGATGTCAACGTCAGAAAGACATTGGACTCCAATGCTGGACAGAGGTTGAATTTTAGTGGAAAATTAAAATTGGGTTGAAGACAAAACTCAGTGTTGGCTTGAGGACATTTTCAGGTTTAACCAACATTCAGTGTTGGTCCACTGTTACACGTTAGTCAATGCTACCTAACATCGTACGCTGTAGATTCAAGACCCAGCAGGCACCGGATGTCAATTGGACATCAAAAAGACATTGGACTCGTAGGACGAATGTTGAATTTTAGTTAAAAATTTAAAAGTTGGGTTGATGTCCAAACCTAGTATTGGCTTAACATCAACCCAACTTCCATTTTCAGCTTGAACCAACATTAAATTTTGGTTCACTGTTACACGTTACTCAAGGCTACCTCATATATTACGCTGTAGATTCAAGACTCAGCAGGCACTAGATGTAAACTGGATGTCAGAAAGACATTGGACTTGTAGGATAAATTTGAATTTCAGTTGAAAATGGAAGTTGGGTTGATGGCAAACCCAGTGTTGGCTTGACGACATTTTCAGCTTCAACTAACGCCAAGCTGTAGATTCAAGACTCAGTAGGCACCGGATGTCAATTGAACATCAGAAAGACATTGGACTCCAATGCTGGACAGAGGTTGAATTTCAGTTGAAAATGGAAGTTGAGTTGAAGGCAAAACCCAGTGTTGGCTTGACGACATTCAATGTTGGTCCACTGTTACACGTTACCCAATGCTACCTTACATCTTCAAGACCTAGCAGGGACCAAAATCCAACTTGACATTAGAAAGACATTGGACTCTGAACAGATGTTGAATTTTAGTTAAAAATTGAAGTTGGGTTGATGTCCAAACTCAGTATTGTCTTGTAGTCAGCCTGGTCCCATTTTCATCTTCAACCGACATTCAATGGTGGTCCACTGTTACACGTTACTCAGTGCTGCCATAAATATTATGTTATGATTGGGTTTGGTTGGTTTTGATATTCAAGTTGTGATTCTGAAAGTCCTTAATGAAACTGAGTAGAAGTAAAGCATAGTCTCTCCAGCCATTGATCTATGCTCATTGAAACCGATCTCAAAACAGCCCATTTAGTAATGCCTGACGTGGTGGACCACTAAAACCACCCGGCCCCGGAACTTTGTTTAGGAATCTTAAAAGAAAGAATGGCAAAGGAATATTATACCTAGTGAAGAGGGGTTGAGTAATGCTTTTGTTATGGAGGTAGAGGTACAGTTTAACTGTAGGTACATGATGAAGAAGCCATCCAGGACGTTGGTGGACTTACTCTACTGACTGCCTTTTAAAAGACCTGATGCCCATTGAGCCCTTAAGGGCCGTAAGTGACTACTTCCATCTAGTTATCTAGCTAAAAATGATTCTGCTACTGATTCCTACGAAGCAGCTTTCTGGCAAGGCTTGTTTCTCTATTGAATTTCTTTGACCAAAAGGTCAGAGACATTTCAGTGAGTTATGTCTAGGTGCTGACCACCAATTAAACTTGTCAGGTAGGATAATTATGCCGGTTCATTATCGATATATATACACCGCTCTCTTTCTCCCCAGCTCACTAATTTGCAGTACACTTCCAGCTCCTTGCATTGCGAGATTGACAGGCAGGTAGCGATATTTAACGATGTCAGGTAGCACGCTTCCACGGGCGCACCGAATCGATTGGACGTGTAAACATCTGGCTGGCGGGTGTAAAATTAGCTCCCCGTCGCGCCGCAAGCTGGGGCGGGCTGCATCAAAACTCCATAACGAAGCTGAACTAATTGTGCCACACATGAAACAAGCGAAGGGTGTCATTGATTCTTTACACATCTCAACTTGTGCGGCTTTTAATAGATGGAACGCATGACGTCTCAGCGCCCTCTCTGATATTCGTATTTAGATTCAAATTTAGGACGCTACAGTAATTATCCTAAAGCTGGCCAAAAAAATAAAAAAAGTTAATTCCTGGTTAGAGCAACGAGTGGAGCTATCGGTTAGCTCTGAAATACTGAGAAAAATGATCTTCATGTAAGAGGAATTGGTGGGTGTGAGATGGTATTGTACTGTATGCTGAGAAATGAATGCTTGAATGCCTACCACAAATACCACAAAGCATATTATTTGGATGTATAGAAAATAACAATACAAATAAATCAATCTAAATGAACTCAAATAAGAACACTGGTATGAATCAACATGGATAACTCTAATGAGCCAACTAGAATAACTCCAAGGAGATAACTCAACATAAAGTCAAGTTAGAATGTGCAAAACTAGACAACTCTAAGAAGTCACCTGGAATTAGTGAAATTAGACCACTCAGTTGAGTTAGCAGCAATGAGTGAAAATAAACAAATCAACTGAGTTAACTCGTATGATTTACAATAGACAACTCGAATGAGGCAACTTCACCAAGTCCAATTAGATAACTCGACATAAAGTCAAGTTAGAATGTGTATAACTAGACAACTTAAATGAGACAACTTGACCAAGTCCAATTAGATAACTCCACTTAGTCAAGTTAGAATAAGCACAAATATACAACTCAAATGAGTCACCTGGAATTAGTCAAATTAAACAACTCAGTTGAGTTAGCAGGAATGAGTGAAAATAAACAAATCAACTAAGTTAACTCGTATGAATCAAAATAGACAACTCAAATGAGGCAACTTGACCAAGTCCAATTAGATAACTCGACATAAAGTCAAGTTAGAATGTGTACAACTAGACAACTCAAATGAGACAACTTGACCAAGTTCAATTAGATAACTCCACTTAAAGTCAAGTTAGAATGAGAACAACTAGACAACTTAAATGAGTCACCTGGAATTAGTCAAATTAGACAACTCAGTTGAGTTAGCAGGAATGAGTGAAAATAAACAAATCAACTGAGTTAACTCGTATGAATCAAAATAGACAACTCAAATGTGGCAACTTGACCAAGTCCAATTAGATAACTCCACTTAGTCAAGTTAGAATAAGCACAAATATACAACTCAAATGAGTCACCTGGAATTAGTCAAATTAAACAACTCAGTTGAGTTAGCAGGAATGAGTGAAAATAAACAAATCAACTGAGTTAACTCGTATGAATCAAAATAGACAACTCAAATGAGGCAACTTGACCAAGTCCAATTAGATAACTCCACTTAAAGTCAAAGTTAGAATGAGAACAACTAGACAACTTAAATGAGTCACCTGGAATTAGTCAAATAAGACAACTTAGTTCCCCCCCAATTATTATTATTTGATTTTGCTGTTATTGTTGTTAATCCACTTTATTTATTTATCTATTTTTATTATTATTTTCTTATCTTCTTTCTGCTGATTTGTGGAGTTAATGTGTTTTGTATTTTTTTGGAAAGACAATAAATACTCATTAACAAAAACAAAAAATACACAACTCAGTTGAGTTAGCTGGAATTAATCCAAACAAACAACTCAGCTGAATCAAAACAGACAACTTCCATGAGTCAACTACAATAAACCCAAATAGACAACTCAAGTGGGTCTACTGGAAGAAGCAAGATCAGATAACTCAACTGCATCAACTGGTATGAGTCAAATTAGACTACTTTAATGAGGCTTTTAGATTACATCAAATTAGACAACTCATAAATCAAGTTAGAAAACACGATTTTAAATTGAGTTGTCAACTCAAATGAGCCCAAACTCCCCACCCAAAGAGATCAACTAGACTGAGTCAGATAAGACAGTTTAAATCATTTGGAATGACTCAGTTTAGCAACTCAAATGAGTCAAGTCCAATAACAGTCACATTCCTCAAACTCAGATCATTTGACATGAATCGGATTAATCTGCAACTCAAATCAAGTCAACCCTGAAGCTGAAGAGAGCACTCAAAGTTCGATTGAATAACTGATTCAATGGGTCACACTTGAAAAATTAAATGAGTCAACTTCAAGGCTCACATCAGGCAACTCAAATCATTTCGAATGAGTCTCATGAGACGAATGTGTGAATAAGCTAATCCAGACTACAGGGGTTGGACAATGAAACTGAAACACCTGGTTTTAGACCACAGTCATTTATTAGTATGGTGTAGGGCCTCCTTTTGCGGCCAATACAGCGTCAGTTCGTCTTGGGAATGACATATACAAGTCCTGCACAGTGGTCAGAGGGAGTTTAAGCCATTCTTCTTGCAGGATAGTGGCCAGGTCACTACGTGATGCTGGTGGAGGTTCGTCCTTCTTGGTGGTATGCTGACATTACCCTGGATACCGTGGCTCTTGATACATCACAAAGACTTGCTGTCTTGGTCACAGATGCGCCAGCAAGACGTGCACCAACAATTTGTCCTCTTTTGAACTCTGGTATGTCACCCATAATGCTGTGTGCATTGCAGTATTTTGAGCAGAACTGTGCTCTTACCTGCTAACTGAACCTTCACACTCTGCTCTTACTGGTGCAATGTGCAATTAATGAAGACTGGCCACCAGGGTGGTCCAATTTAGCCATGAGACCTCCCACACTAAAATGACAGGTGTTTCAGTTTCCATTGTCCAACCCCTGTATATAACAGGCCAAAACTAAAATGAGTCAAAGTTGACATCTGGAATGGATCAGATTACACAACTCAGACAACTCAAACACGCCACCTCCTGTATCTGTGTGAGTAAATTCAGTCATCCAAGGCTTGTTACGGCGCTCAGAAGCTGCTCAGTATGTTCGCTGTGCTGATGATTTATCTCAGAGCAGTCTCTGACTGTCTCTCAGGAGGTACGTGACTCGACTGAGATTCCGGCCCAAACTGCTTCTACGAATTGGAAAACACTTGAGTAATTCTTCTTCCTCCAAACTCTCCCTGTTCCGCCAGGCACGGCTGCTTGCTCACAGAAACAAACTGACCTGCATAGCTGAGTGCCTACTTGCACCGGGCGCTTTTGCTTTGCGATGGATTTCTGACACTTAAATAAAAACATGGTGGAATGGTAGATGCACCGGTGTCTGTACTGGTCTTCCAGGCCGAGGGAATTCTAAAAGTGCCTGATTAGAGAATAGCTATCAATCAATCAGTCATAACGGTCTGTGTGGATACAGTCCTGCGTTGAGCAACGGTCCGTCACTGGTGCTGGCTCATGGACGCATCACTGCTAGCTGAATCTTCGTTATTATGTATTACGGCTGTTGGGTGAGTCAGGTACAGTGATAAGGCTCGTCCTTGCTTAAGTCTTATGCACATGTCTCAGAATGTCAGACCCCACCACCACGGGGCCATTTTCCCTCTAACCAAAGTCACATACCTTCTATGTAGGACATTAGAGAACAATTACAAATGGACATGCAGGTACCTACATCAAAACAATGCACATCCTATTGTTTTCCACACCCACCCGGGAAACCGGGTCCAAGCCCACCTTGAGCAAGCCAGAGGCAACAGTGGCAAGGAAAAACTCACCTGGGGTGAGGAAGTAACCTCTAGAGCAACCAGGCCCAAGGGCAGAACCCAACCTCCTCAGGTCGATCCCGGCTGAAGAGAGAAAGACAGAGCTAACAGGAGAAGGAGCTTAGAACATCTATTAGATCCAGTCTGATTAGATCCAGTCTGATTAGGTCCAGTCTGATTAGGTCCAGTCTGATCAGGTCCAGTCTGATCAGGTCCAGTCTGATCAGGTCCAGTCTGATTAGTCCAGAACGGAGTAACTGCGAAGACGGAGCCGACCCATAGAGATAGTTCATGATCAGAGCCAGACGCTGGTCAGTGTAAAGGTTGTTGTCATGCTGGGTGATGAAGAGGGTCAGGGGAATTACAGTCTCATTGAAACTGGTCTCAGAACAGTCCATGTAGTAACACTTGAGCAAAACTGCAAGTGCACAGTACTATATGACCATGTATGATCCGGTAGACCATCAACCTTGTTGGTACAGTGGGTGAGCAGTAGAAGGGGCCTGGGTCTGATTCCCAGCTGGGGCATCTGGGGCTGTTTCGGTATGGAGTTTTCTGCCACAGTGCAAAGATGTGCAGTCAGAAGAACTGGAGATGCTTAATTGGCCCGTAGGTGAGAATGTGTATGTGTGTGTGTCTGAGATGGACTGACTGCTCTGCAACGTCCAGGCTGTTTCCTGTCGTCTTGCCTCATCGTAATAAGTGATAACAATACCGTCCATCCATCCGTTCATCCATCCATCCATCCACCCATCTACCTATCCATCTATCCATCCATCCATCTACCTATCCATCTATCCATCCATCCATCTATCCATCCATCCATTCATCCATCCACCCATCCATCCCCTACCCACCCATCCACCCATCTATCCACCCATCTACCTATCCACCTAGCCATCCATCCATCCATCATCCATCTACCTATCCATCTATCCATCCACCCATCTACCTATCCATCCATCCATCTACCTATCCATCTATCCATCCATCCATCCATCTACCTATCCATCTATCCATCCATCCATCCATCCATCCATCTATCCACCCATCTACCTATCCACCTAGCCATCCATCCATCCATCCATCTACCTATCCATCTATCCATCCATCCATCTACCTATCCATCTATCCATCCATCCATCCATCTACCTATCCATCTATCCATCCATCCATCCATCCATCCATCTACCTATCCTACTATCCATCCATCCATCCATCTACCTATCCGTCCATCTATCCATCCATCCATTCACCTATCCGTCTATCCATCCATCTACCCATCCATCTACCCATCCATCTACCCATCCATCCATCCATCCATCCATCCCCTATTCACCCATCTATCTATCTATCTATCTATCTATCTATCTATCTATCTATCTATCTATCTATCTATCTACCTATCCATCTACCTATCCATCTATCCATCCATCCATCTATCCATCCATCTACCTATCCACCTAGCCATTCCATCCATCCATCTACCTATCCACCTAGCCATCCATCCATCCATCCATCCATCTACCTATCCATCTATCCATCCATCTACCTATCCATCTATCCATCCATCCATCCATCTACCTATCCATCTATCCATCCATCCATCCATCCATCTACCTATCCTACTATCCATCCATCCATCCATCTACCTATCCATTCACCTATCTGTCTATCCATCCATCTACCTATCCATCTACCCATCCATCCATCCATCCATCCCCTATCCACCCATCTATCTATCTATCTATCCACCCACCCATCTACCTATCCACCTAGCCATCCATCCATCTATCCATCTACCTATCCATCTATCCATCAACCTATCCATCCATCCATCCATCTACCTATCCATCTATCCATCCATCTACCTATCCATCTATCCATCCATCTACCTATCCTTTACCTATCCATCCATCCATCCATCCATCCATCCATCCATCCATCCATCTACCTACCCATCTACCAATCCATCCATCCATCTACCTATCCACCCATCCACCCATCCATCCATCCCCTATTCATCCATCCACCCATCCATCTACCTATCCATCTATCTACCTATCCATCTATCAATCATCAATCCATCCATCCGTCCGTCCGTCCATCCATCTATCCCAGACAAGAAAGAGTGGAGGAAAAACAGATCTGAAGACAAATGAATTAACCTACAAGCTGTAGCAGGTGTTACCCCTTACATTGGACCAAACAACCCAAAATTCAGATCTCAGTTGGAAAGTGCCAACAACCTCTAAGGCTTTAAATTTGAAGGTGTCAAAAAAACAAAAAAAAAAGATAAAAAGATGCAAATAAACCATAATAAAATGCTAATGATTACCACGTTCCTCTCAGGGTTAAGCTGCGCTCAGGTGGTAGAAGTAGGCTGTAATTGTAGGTACATGACTGAGTAGATGTTTTCAGCCATTTAATTTTTCCAGGACATGGATGGTCCGCTTTGTTCTCCGCATAGATCTTCATCCTGAGCTACATAAAGTGTTGAAAGCTTGAGGATAAAGTGGCTCCTGGAAACCCTGATGAGCTGTCCAAGAAATCTTTTTCTATGAGAACCTTTGTCTGCCATGGAGACACGACTTCTGGAACAAAAACCGTTAGTCAGATCCATTAGCTTATTCCACTACTCCAACCACATCACACACTCAGGATTATTTACCAACGGGCCGGAACGAGAGAGCAAAAAGCGTGGAGAAAGACTGCATGGTGGGCCAAGGTGTCCGCTCACACTCGCACTCGTGTTCCTCGACTCTGCCCGAGTGTGAAAAACACTTCATCCTCTTTCATTCTTGGCCTCCGCTGGAGAGGGACAATCTAAAATTATACAGAGTGACACACTTAACGCAGGCAGACCTTCAGTCCGTTTCAGCCGCATGACTTCAATTAACCAGGCTGATCTCTGGAGGACAAGAAGCAAGGCTGGTGAATGTGTGGGGTGGGGGTGGAATACAATAGAATGTGCATTGTTTTGATGTAGGTACCTGCATGTCCATTTTAATTGTTCTCTGATGTCCTACATAGAAGGTATGTGACTTTGGATAGGGGGGAAATGGCCCCGTGGGGGTGGGGTTTGGCATTCTGAGACATGTGCATAAGACTTAAGCAAGGACAGGCCCCATCACTGTACCTGACTCACCCAACAGCCGTAATACATAATAGCGAACATTCAGCTAGCAGGGATGCCTCCATGAGTCTTCCCGGTAGTGCCAGCACCAGTGACGGACCGTTGCTTAACGCAGGACTACATGCACACAGACCTGCCCTTAACACCACGTCAACGTCACCAAAGACTGCAATGGTGTCGGGCCAGACTGTCATGGAGTGACTTAGAACGGCAGCAGGTCATCTTCAGTGACGAGTCCCGCTTGCGGTTTGGTGGTGACGACCACCGAATCTGTGTGTGGAGGCACCGTGGTCAGCACCAAGATGAACAGTTTACTAACACACACTACACATTCAGAAGGCCTGGTGTCACTCCACCTCCACCCCTACCGCACCATCTGCAGGAACTGTGTGAGAACGTTCAAGCTACATGGGATGGATTATCCTAGGACACCATTAGGAACCTCTACAACTCAAACAAACACGGCGGCCTTTGCTTGTCTATGATTTGCTCTTCATTTATTTGCTTTTCTTTTCTTTTTTCTTTGCTTAGTTTTTTTTTGCTATGCTCTTCTTTTCTGCCCTTTGTTTTACCTTTCCTTTCTTTGCCTTTCTTTTTTGTCTCTGTTCTTTTTGTATTTGCTCTTCATTTCTTTTCTTTTCTTTGATTTTTGTTCCTTTTTTGTTTTGATTTTACTTTGCTCTTCTTTTCTTTGCTGTTCTTTAATTTTCTTTTTCTTGATCTGCTCCTCATTTATTTTCTCTTCTTTTCTTTCATTTGCTGCTCTTTGCTTTTGTTTAATTTGCTCTTCTTTTCTTTGCTTTATTCTTCTTTTATTCACTTTTCTTTGATGTGCTTTTCTTTGATTTGCTTATCATTTGTTTGCTTTTTGCCTTTTTTGCCCTTCTTTTTTTGCTGTTCTTTTTTGTTCGTCTTTGCTTTTCCTTTCTTGGCTTTTAGCTCTTCTTTTCTTTTTCTTTTCTTGTCTTTGATTTGCTCTTCATTTATTTGCTTTCTTTTTCTTTTCTTGTCTTTGATTTTCTCTTCATTTCTTTTCTGTTCTTTTCTTTTCTTCTTTTGTTTGCTTAGTTTTTTCTGCTTTGCTCTTCTTTTCTGCCCTTTGTTTTGCTTTTCTTTTCTTTGATTTTCTTTTTTGTTCGTCTTTGTTCTTTTTGTATTTGCACTTCATTACTTTTCTTTTCTTTGATTTTTGTATTACTGTCATACTGAGAGACAGACTTCTGTATGTGTAGCTCAATAAATATTAATCATATTAGTCTAAATTTAGCATTAGTTATTGATCCAGGTATTCTTTATCTTCCTTGCCAACAGCACCGCACTCCCACACACAAATAAAACAACTAGGTTTTCAGTCAAGTACTTTTAAACTTAAAGTGTACAGACAGAAACAGATGTGTTCACGCACCTGGACCTGGAGGCTGACCTTGAACAGCATCGCACTGTTGTTTCTCTTTGTACTAAGCATTACCCGTGCTCTCGCTCTGCCTGTCTGTCGAAGTCCTGGAGGAAATCTGAACAGCAGACTGCCCGATCTTCACAAGCAAACAGACTAGGTCAGATAAAACCTGGCAGAGAGCAGCTCTGTGGCAGTTCTGATAGAAAAAGAGAGGCATGGAGTTGATAGTTTAACCCACACTATCTAGATTTGGAGTGAGTTTGTAACCAAGTCAAGTCAAATTTATTGATACAGCACTTTTTACAACAGATGTCACTAAGCAGCTTCACAGAAAATCCGATTCCAAGCCTCCAATGAGCAAGTCAAAGGCGACAGTGGCAAGGAGAAACTCCTAAGGAAGGAACCTCAAGAGGAACCGAGATGCAAAGGGGAAACCCATCCTCTTCAGGTCAACCCTGGATGGCGACAAACACTAATTGAACCTGAGTTTATTGTAAGGAATGATTAGGAGAAGTGTTGAGTGTTTTAGGAGAAGTGTTGAGTGGTTTAGGAGAAGTGTTGAGTGTTTTAGGAGAAGTGTTGGGTGTTTTAGGAGAAGTGTTGAGTCTTTAGGAGAAGCATTGAATGTTTAGGAGAAGAGTTGAGTGTTTAGGAGAAGTGTTGAGGGTTTTAGGAGAAGCGTTGAGTGTTTTAGGAGAAGCGTTGAGTGGTTTAGGAGAAGAGTTGAGTGTTTAGGAGAAGTGTTGAGGGTTTTAGGAGAAGCGTTGAGTGTTTTAGGAGAAGCGTTGAGTGGTTTAGGAGAAGCGTTGAGTGTTTAGGAGAACCGTTGAGTGTTTAGGAGAAGCGTTGAATGTTTAGAAGAAGCGTTGAGTCTTTAGGAGAAGTATTGAGTGTTTTAGGAGAAGTGTTGAGTGTTAAGGAGAAGTGTTGAGTGTTTAGGAGAAGTGTTGAGTGTTTAGGAGAAGTGTTGAGTCTTCAGGAGGAGTGTTGAGTCTTTAGGAGAAGTGTTGAGTGTTTAGGAGAAGTGTTGAGTGGTTTAGGAGAAGTGTTGAGTGTTTTAGAAGAAGCGTTGAGTGTTTAGGAGAAGAGTTGAGTGTTTTAGGAGAAGTGTTGAGTGTTTTAGGAGAAGTGTTGAGTGTTTAGGAGAAGCGTTGAGTGGTTTAGGAGAAGCGTTGAGTGGTTTAGGAGAAGTGCTGAGTGTTTAGGAGCAGTGCTGAGTGTTTAGGGGAAGCGTTGAGTGTTTTAGGAGAAGTGTTGAGTGTTTAGGATAAGTGTTGTTGAGTGTTTAGGAGAAGTGTTGAGTGTTTTAGGAGAAGCGTTAAGTGTTTAGGGGAAGCGTTGAGTGTTTAGGAGAAGCATTGAGTGTTTAGGAGAAGCGCTGAGTGTTTAGGAGAAGCGCTGAGTGTTTAGGAGAAGCATTGAGTGTTTAGGAGAAGCGCTGAGTGTTTAGGAGAAGTGTTGAGTGTTTTAGGAGAAGTGTTGAGTGTTTAGGAGAAGTGTTGAGTGTTTAGGAGAAGCATTGAGTGTTTAGGAGAAGCATTGAGTGTTTAGGAGAAGTGCTGAGTGTTTAGGAGAAGCGCTGAGTGTTTAGGAGAAGTGTTGAGTGTTTAGGAGAAGTGTTGAGTGTTTTGGAGAAGTGTTGGGTGTTGAGCACAAGACAAGGAGAAGCTTCATGGTGGGCAAACTGGTCAGCAGGCAAGCACTGGCACCCAGTCGAGTCTGGTGAACTAAAAGCATCAGAGCGCACAGGATGGGCAGTAGCTCTACAGCAGACCATAGAGTTTGGACAGTAGCTCAGCTCCAGCAAAGAAGAACACTGAGAACACAATATGGCGTTAGCATTCAGCAGGCAAGTAATTACCAAAGGCTTGACAGAACTGGACTTGAACTAAGCCTAGACTTGAAGACTGCAGAGTCCCGAACACTGACTGGAAGGATGTTCCAAAGCTGGGGGGCTTTGTATGACTAGCTCTGCCCCCTGATGTATCTTTTTTAATTCTAGATACTAATAGTGAGTCTCCACCTTGCGATCTGAGTTCATGTGTCAAAGATAAGTTTACTGAGGTACTTAGGAGCGAGGCTGTTTAGAGCTTTATATTTCAGAAGAAGAATTTTATTCTCAATGTGGAATTTAACTGGCAAGGTCAATAAGACCAGACTGATATGATCAAGTTTTCTACTTCTGATAAGGACTCATAAGGACTACCTGGAGCTTAATAAGGCTTTTGCTGGAACAACCACTTACCTAATAGGGACCACACCATTATGGGTAACCTGCGCCTACCAGAATGGATAAGGCTGAACATAAAAGCATTCCACAGCAAAGAGCTACGAACCGAATCCACATCCACAAACATATGGTGTATTAGGGCTATTTCAGCGCAGCGCAAGAAACCAATAACGTGTACACTGACAGTTCATCAGTTCTTTGGCTTCAGAAAAATGAAGTCCAGGTTTTACAATTCAGCAGTATTCTCAAACAAAGTCTCACTGGATTTGTGAAGTGACGGGCCAAATCCCCACTTAATAAAGGAATCGTAAGGGGGTTGGAGGGCTCTGGTGATGGGATAAGCCAGTGGGAGGTGAGGCTAGTGTCCAGAGAGCTCTTTCTTAAGTTTGTAGTCCTATGAAGTAAACTGAATAGCAATCCAAACACCACAAGTAGAATCATGGGAGTAGAATCAATTTAGCATAGCGTGCTAACAGCAACACAGCAGGAAGCCAAACTTTTCACCTTGTATAAGCTGGTAAACATCATTGAGACGGAAATCAGAAGTCATTTCAGAAACTCTTTCAGTTTCCTTCTCAGAGGCGTTCGCACTGATGTGTAACCTGCACTTCCAGGTCATGCTGAGTTAATGACAAAGTAAAAGTCAGCTAGCCACTAATTCCACAGCTGGTCTTTACATTGCAGGAAGGAAGCCATCATGGTCTTTAGGCTTGTGTTGAGTCACTCTGTGAGATTTGTGAATGTCGTTGTTGGTGGTTTCCATACCAGGTGAACTGTGGACCAGAGTCAGACCAACACCAAGAAGCCTCAGGAGCCCCAACCGGTGAACAGGTCTTTCTAGGGCCTTGGCTGTCCGTACTGGGAGTCGTTCCTTTACATTTGGTGTAGTAATCTACCGTCACCAGTAAATGTTCATTTTGATAAGGGTGTTTTGATGTCCTTTTTGGCAAAGGGCCCATTTTTTCAATGCCTGACACTGATGGTTAACAGGAGAAGATAACTGATGCCAGGCTGTAACTTGACAGGGGTTAGTCTGGTGTCTGGCACGGTTGCACCATAAAGTCAAATCCTTCCAAATAGATGGGCCATCTGGGAGTTTGGTATGGTTAAATACCCAAGCCGTAATGCAGCACAATCTGTGAGTACTTCAGAATCACCCTTCCAAGTAAATTCTCCACTTCTCCACGGCTTATATCACTGCTAGACGTTCCTTTTCTGAAATGGACTAATTCAGTCCTGAGCCTCCTAAAAGCCCAGAAGTGTACACAATCACAGGATCTTGTGTTTCCACTTGTCAAAGGAGTAACTCAACAACCCATTATCTCCATTCGTTGTTGCATCAACCTGAAAGACCTTTAGTAACGTCAGATGGCATCAGGACTGGTGAGAAGAGTACAGTCGTCTTGATATCGTGGGATCATCTTTGGGGTTCATCAGACCACACCCATGTTCCAACATCCTTTTTTTTTTTTTTAGAGAGAATTCAAGCAGGCTGCTCTTTCAGCAAACAGAGGAGAGGAATAAAGTGATGGTACAAGCCAGCCATCCCCAAGAACCTCTGTACCTCCTGTAGGGACAGCGGCTCAGGAAAGTTCCTCACTGCTTTCACCTTCTGCTTAGCCTTACTACTGTCCTCAAGGTTGGCTCCCAGCACCTGCAACTGCTCTCCCCATTCTTCCACTATCCCTGATAATCTTTCTTCCACCATTTTTTTTCCAGCCTTAGCAACCTCCCTCTTAACCCACAGGAGGGGCCAGAGCGGGGTAAGAACATTGGTCACCTGGAGTCCCTCTAGAATCAGAATCTCCTTCTCGTCATCTGAGTAGATGTATACCGGGCTCAGGGTGTCAATGAAGGGTGTGTAATGAAGGGGAGGATCCATCCACCACTGATGTATATCCAGCCCGGCTACAGTTTTAGTAGCTACAACAACAATACAGTCCAGCTCAATAGCATAGCATGCTAAAACTTTAAACCAGTGGATTTTACTTTTAAAAAAAGCAATACTTATGTCATATTCATATTTTCGCTGAAAATTAAAGGCTTAAATTCTCGACAGACCGAATAGAAAGTGACCAAACCAAGACTGTTAAGCGATATTTAAGTATATTCAACAAATTCAATGTATAGAGCCTCATCAGGTGTACTGAAGCCTGTACATGTCTATACAGCCTATACATCCCAAAAACACAATCCCTACTGTGGAGCATGGGGGTGGAAGCATCATGCTTTGGGGGTGTTTTTCTGCACATGGGACAGGACGACTGCACTGTAGGAGAGGATGACCGGGGCTGTGTATTGCGAGATTTTGGGGAACAACCTCCTTCCCTCAGTTAGAGCATTGAAGATGGGTCGTGGCTGGGTCTTCCAACATGACAATGACCCAAAGCACACAGCCAGGATAACCAAGGAGTGGCTCCGTAAGAAGCATATCAAGGTTCTGGAGTGGCCTAGCCAGTCTCCAGACATAAACCCTATAGAAAATCTTTGGAGGGAGCTCAAACTCTGTGTTTCTCAGTGACAGCCCAGAAACCTGGCTGATCTGGAGGAGATCTGTGTGGAGGAATGGGCCAAAATCCCTGCTGCAGTGTGTGCAAACCTGGTGAAAAACTACAGGACCTCTGTAACTGCAAACAAAGGCTACTGTACCAAACATTGATTTTCACAGGTGTTCAAATACTTATTTGCAGCAGTAACACACAAATAAATTATTAAAAAATCATACATAGTGATTTCCAGATTTTTTTTTTAGATTATGTCTCTCACAGTGGACATGCACCTAAGATGAAAATTTTAGACCCCTCCATGATTTCTAAGTGGGAGAACTTCCAAAGTCACAGGGTGTTCAAATACTTATTTTCCTCACTGTAATTAGTAAGTTATTGGTAATTGGTGGAACCAACCACATAGCATTTTGACATACAAGGACATACATACACGACATACAATGTGGTATGTGAAGAAATCATCACTGTTGGCCTTCTGGAAGTTCCGGATAAGTCGGTGACTGTGAATAAGAGCTGTGGTAACTCCAGGGTTCAGTTAGTTGTTAGGAAGTGTGTTGTCGGTTAGTTGTGAGTTAATTGTAAAGACCATGTCATGTACAGGAAGCCCTACATTTGAAATAGCTTTTAATGGAGGTACACATACTAGCAGCACCGTGCACTATTGACATGTAGCAGCGCTTGTCCAGCCATATTTGGACCACATAGGGCAGTAGATCATATGTGGCTTGTACTTTACACAGAACCGTCCTGGCTTCACTCATCCCACTCCTCTACTGTGCTCCCTTTACTGGGTTCCTGGCGCTGTCTTCATCAGATCTAAAACTCTCATGCTTGCCTACGAAGCCAGGAATGGACCAGTCCCTCCCCACCTTGGCTAGGCAATGGTCAGGAGTCAATCTGTTCCTTGAGCCCTTAGAGATGGAGGTACAGCTTGGCTGGTCTCAACCCGCCGTCCCTCAAAATACTTGGAAGACAAGCGTCCAGACTTTTCTCCGTCCTGGAGCCCGGATGGTGTAACAAACTTCCACTGGCTGTCCCAACAGCAGCTTTCTCGCGGTCTTCAAACCCAGACTGAAGACCCATGTCTTTGTAAAGCACTTAAGTAAGTACTGATAGATGTATATACTGAAATGCATTGTTGGACTCTCATACTGAGCATAGCGTTTCTCCTCTGTAGCTTTGAGCGCTGGCTTGGGATGCTAGTTGGTATTCTTCTTCCTAGGTATTAGCACTGGTCCTTGTTTGGGCAAGTCTTAGACTCTAACCTTCTTGTACTATCTAGGAAGCATCCTCTGTTGGGACACTAAGCACGGTTGTAAGTCAGTCTGGATAAGGGCGCCTGGCGTAAATCTAAATGTATGGAAAAGGCAGCCAGTCTTTTATGTAAACAGATAAATGCTATTACTTGACAGTTATAGCAGCCTCACGGAGATGCATTCCGTGTAATACAGTAGTGCTATGCGATACTCTGCAACACTAGATCTTTTTACAAGCACTACATACAAGGTCGAATCACTTTTAGCTTAGCATTAACGTACAACTAGAGTCCCAGAGGAAACAGGCATTACTGTAGCTTCACTTTTATCCATTGCTTTTGACTGAATTCCATCATTTAAGACCTGAAAGGAAAGGCTTAGCGCTAATATCCCAGATCACAACTGCTCCAAATACAGACTGCTTCAAAGAGGGAGAGACAGAGGAAGAGAGTGAAACAAACAAGAATCAAACCAGGGGAGAGACGTGGTCAAAGAAAGAGCGAGACTGTAAGGTAAGACATGAGAGGCTTCACCCGGACTCCTCAGAGCTTCGGATTGGACCGGTTACTCATTGTTCTACTCACTCAGCCACCTCTGCAGGACTAACATCAAACAAAGCCCAGGGAGCAGGGCGGCACAGGGCAGCACAGCGGTAAAAAAAAAAACCCTCTTCAAATCTCAGCAGCATCTGCAGCCTGGATGGAAGGCGGATGGAAATCTGACTGGGCGGAGCTGGACAAAAAGCACCTCTCCTATATGTGTCGATATGTCCATGCTGATGACCGTCCACCGCAGGATGTGAGTGACACACTGTCTGAGTTACAGACTGTCGACACTATCAGTATGGTCACTGTCCAAGACGCAAACTCTCGATCAGTGTTATGGAAATATAGCTGGGGCTTACAGACAGCCGTGTGTCACCTTCCACGTCTACTTCTGAAATATAAGACCCCGCCCATCCCGTCTAGTAATACTGCTCTGCGTCTCAGACGATGGTCGTGAGTCTCTGTAGCGTTGAGTGAAATCTGTCCAACATGAGAGGATGTTGCTCCAGTGCTGTGTTCTAAGCTCTTGTCAGTCATGTTAAAGGGTCTGCGGGGGTCATTTCAGGACAAGGTTCAGTAAACGCCACACTGGCTGAAGCTGTCGGCAAGAAACCACATTCAGCAGCAAGCAAAATCAGTGATATGAACAAAAGCAGAGCGAGAGAACGAGAGAGGCTTTCCACAGGGGGATGCACAGGGAGTTAGATGGTGAACTCATTATGTTCCTTCTAGACTGGTAAGGTGTAAAGAGGGCGGAGACTAAAGGACTGTGCAGTGTCTTTTTTTTAATGATGGGGTGGACGCCACAACTTTCCAGTCATACACTGACATATTCCAGTCATGTGGTAGCAATATGTAAATTGATTATGAAGGGGCATTAGCTCTAGGGACGGTTAGGGAACAGCCACACCTGTATAAGCTGTGAGGTAATATCTTGTTTTTATCAAAAATCCGAATTATCAAAATCCGAATGTGGCATTAAAGAGGGTGCCAGACGGATGGGACATTCAGTTTCAGAAGTTGCGCGGGGAGTTAACATTCTCCGATCCACAGGGTCACATGTGTACCAAGAATCTGTCACAGAAAGCATTACTACCAGCAGTGGACAACGCAGATCGTGGAAGGTGGCATCTAAACCTGTCCATGCCAACAAACAATCGATTCCTTCAGAAATCACGTCCCTATTTAAAGCAGGAGGCCCACACGTATATCCTGCAGGTCAGTGCTGCAGTTTTTAGGTTCCTTTAAGCATGGAAGAAGAAAACCCACCAGAGTGCCCCTGTTAGCACCATGACCCTCGACACCTCGACTCCTAATCTGGGCTTGTGGGGTTGCTAACTAGGCCCTAGAGGACAGGTAACATGTGACATGGTCCGATGAGTCAAGGTACCAATTATTTGGGGCTGATGGAAGCCCGGAGTTGCCGACAAGGCACTGTGCAGGCTAGTGGTGGTTCCGTAATGGTGTGGGGTGTGTTCTCAAGGCATGGGTCGGGTCCACTGGTTCACCTAAACACGTCAGTGCCCGGTGCCTGCTACGTTTCACTGCTTGGTGATCACTTGCAGACATAAGGATGGGGTGTTCCAGGAGGTTAATGCAACGTGCCATCTGGTCCAAGTTGTCCAGACCTAGTTCAAGGGAACAGTTCTGACCAACAGTGTGCAAAAGGTAGACCACTGAGCATCTGCCTATTGGACATGAGCTTGAGTCCAGCAGTCAGCAGTCTTTCTGAACATTGAGCAGCCCTAACATTAAAACCACCAGCTTCTATTTACATCCTTTATCCATTTTATCAGCTCCAATCCCATATAGGAGCACTTTGCAGCTCTACAGCTACAGACTGTAGACCATCTGTTTCTCTTTCACACTGTTCTTCAGTGGTCAGGACCCCCACAGAGCAGGTATAATGTGGGGGGTGGATCATTCTCAGCACTGCAGTGACACTGATGTGGTGCTGGTGAGTGTTTACACACTGTGTCCACTCACTGTCCACTCTATTGGACACTCCTACCCTGCAGATGAACAGTCAGAGATGATAGCTCATCTGCTGCTGCACGCTTAGTCATCCTCTAGTCGGTGGTCACAGGATGCTGCCTACAGGGCATCGTTGACTGGATAGTTTTGGAAGGTGGACAGTTCTCAGTCCAGTAGTGACACTGTGGTTTTCAAAACCTCACACAAGCACAACACACAGTAACACACCCCCACCACCACCACCACGTCAGTGCAGGGTTCCAAAGGTTCCTGTAGTCTGTAACTGTAGATCTACAAAGTGCTCAGATGTGGTAAGTGGAGCTGATAGAATGAGCAAATGTAACTGTGTATTGTTCACTGCTGGTCCATTTCCAGTGGTGCTGAAACACTTAAGCTCGCATTTCTGGCCTTCTAATAAAGTTAAAAGCCATCAAGTCCAACTTCACATCACTTGTTCGAATGTAAACAAGTTCGGTACGCCAGATAACCTTGGCAGTCTTCGGCAGTTATTTGATTCTGCCCCTTTTTTTGGAGAGCGATTGATCATAGCTAAAATGTAAATGAAACACCAGAGGGAAGCGGTAATGATGGGAAATACAATATTTTGCTAGATTGAGTTCTGATGCATGAGCCAGTCTCATTAGGAGCAGCCAAAGGCCAGAGAGAGTCATCAGTGTCATCGAGTCGTGGCACGCCAACACAAACGAGCGAAAGCCGTCTAGACAGTTTTCAGCATCCATCATGACAGTTAGCACTGCGTTAGCACTGCTCTGCACTGTGCCACTTTGCTTAACACGGGTCACTAACACTTGTATCTACAGATCAAAAACACAAGCGGTCAAAAACATCCCAACAGCAACTCGCTTACCATTGGCTTACCATATTTAACATCCCCTAATTCTGTTGCGGCACATGCTAAGTACTTCCCATCGGCGTCTGGAAGAAGAGCCGTGTGCCACAAGCTTCATGAAATGGGTTTCCACAGCCTGAAAGCTTCACACGAGCCTAAGATCATTATGTGCAATGCCAAGCATCAGCTGGAGTGGTGTAAAGCACGCCGACACCGGAGTGATGAATCACACTTTACTATGTGGCAGCCTGATGGCTGAATCTGGACTTGATGGATGCCAGAAGAATGCTACGGATGCATAATGCCAGCAGTAAAGTGTGGTGGAGGCGGGGATAATGATGGTCTGGGGCTATTTTCCAGGCTCCATAGTGACATTAATGCTGCCGCACACAAAGACATTTTACACAATTACATGCTTCCAACTTCGTAGCAAGAATCGCTTTCTGTTCCCGTACGACTGTGTGACAAAGCCCGGAACATAAAAACATGGTGTGAGGAATCTGGTATCTCCAGTGGCCTGCACAGAGCCCTGACCTCAACCCCACAGAACACTAATACAACTATGGCCTTGTCTGACATCAGTGCCTGACCTCACAAATGATCTTTGGAGTGAATGGCCACACACACACAAACATCCTCCAAATGGGGAAACCGACTCCAGTGTAAGGATCATGGTTTGGCGAGAACAAGCTCATGTAGGTGTGATGATCAGGTGTCCACATACTTTTGACCAAATAACGTACATATGAAAATGAGTACCTAAGACCACAAACACAGGGCTATGGTTTTGAATTAGGCCAATGGCCCATGTGGCCCTTCCCTTGGTTGATGATGATGCTTCTCACAGAGTTACAAATGACCTGCAATAGATGTCTCTCATGTCTCTCTATATTCACAAACGTATTCACCCACCCAGATCATTAAATTTAGGTGCTCCAATGCCTTCCATGACCACAGGTGTATAAAGCCAAGCACCTAGGCATGCAGACTGCTTCTGCAGACATTAGTGAAAGAAGCTCACGGGAGCTCAGTGAATGCCAGCGTGGTACCGTGATAGGATGCCACTTGTGAAATGACAGAGCAGGGTCGCCAAGTCAAGTACTACAGACCTCCAACCTTCCTGAGGCCTTCAGAGTAGCTCAAGAACAGTGTCCTGACCTAACACACCTTTGGAATAAATTAACATGGCGACTGAGAGCCATGTTACTTAGACCTGGCTACATGGGACGGACATAGCCACGCCATGGCAGATGTCATATGAAATCATGACAGGTTATGTCACATGCTAATTAGTCATGGTGCTCCATCTACTGTGTTGGTTGGTGTAGCTCAGTGGATAAGACCACTAGCCACTGTGATGATGTAGAGCTACACATCACCAGTGTATGTAGATGTATATACTTACCCTTGACTACTCTTTACCTGCGTGGTCTAAAAGAGTAATGAGAGTGAAACTCAGGCTTTTACTTACCGGGGCTAGGCTAACCTCTGCAGATGGGGAGGTACAGAAATTGTACGATGTTGATTATGTATATACAGGGGTTGGACAATGAAACTGAAACACCTGTCATTTTAGTGTGGGAGGTCTCATGGCTAAATTGGACCAGCCTGGTGGCCAATCTTCATTAATTGCACCAGTAAGAGCAGAGTGTGAAGGTTCAGTTAGCAGGTAAGAGCACAGTTCTGCTCAAAATACTGCAATGCACACAACATTATGGGTGACATACCAGAGTTCAAAAGAGGACAAATGGTTGGTGCACGTCTTGCTGGCGCATCTGTGACCAAGACAGCAAGTCTTTGTGATGTATCAAGAGCCACAGTATCCAGGGTAATGTCAGCATACCACCAAGAAGGAGGAACCTCCACCAGCATCATGTAGTGACCTGGCCACTATCCTGCAAGAAGAATGGCTTAAACTCCCTCTGACCACTGTGCAGGACGCAGTATATGTCATTCCCAAGACCAACTGACGCTGTATTGGCCGCAAAAGGAGGCCCTACACCATACTAATAAATGATTGTGGTCTAAAACCAGGTGTTTCAGTTTCATTGTCCAACCCCTGTAGATATGTGCACATTGTATGTTGAATTTAAGAACAACAAGGTTTTTTGTCCAGTGTAAATAGCTGTCTGTGTCGTGTAAATAAAAAGGTGAAGGGAAATATCTTAGTTCCTGTGCCGACCAACTTCTTCCAGGCCCTTAGGTCTCTCGCCCGACACTACCCATAGGGTGTGACACACCACTCCTGCACCCAGGAGGCTGTGGGCCATTCACTATTACAGCCACCAAGAAAATACTGCCTCATATGGTTGACGAGGGTTGGATACCCGGTCTGGATGACTGTCCTGTGCTACACCAATATGAGCCCTTGGGCAAAACGCCTAACACCACATTGGCCTATCTGTAATATGATTAACCGCGTAAGCTGCTCTGCATAAGAGCGTCAACGACCTGCCATAACTGGACTGTAAAGTTAGCTGTACAGGAACACAAGCTTTTCTCAACAACAGCGACAGCCTGCTGAATCCTGATGTACACGGGTGCCTTTTCTTTTGGCTAATGAGCCCCGCAAACTTGCAGCAGTCTTCGAAGCAGGTGATAAAATAACTGCAGGTTTTCTTCCGCATAAAGCATATGGACTAAAAACACAGCAGGTGTTGGACAGAAATGGGACTGTGTGAAAAATGGCAGTGAAATTCTTTATTACTGCACAAAGACCAGCTCCTTTTTCCCTTCAGATGTCAGGAAATAATACTTTTAAGGTAAAAGCCTGAATAACAGCAAGCAGCATGTAGTTAATAGAGAGTTTGTCCCATTGAGGAGTCTCTCTTACACGCTGAGCGTCAGATATATTCCTCTGCTCTGTCTGTTGACAGTGTGGGAACTGTTTTGGCTTGAATCGGCACTTTTCTCAAAAAACATAAGTGCATAAGCACAGGGTAGAACAAATCGTGCTATAGCCTTACGCCGGCCTCGGTGTTCGTATCTCCTCAACACACTGTGTAAAGGCGTGGCACTTTGCCATATCTGCCGAAGCTGAAATCTGGGAATTCGCCCGGAGTGGCCACATACTCTTGATCATATACTGTACATATGACAACGAGTCCACAAACATAGGGCTATGGTTTTTAATGAGGCCTATGGGCTACATGGTCCTTCCCTTTCTAATGATGCTTCTCACCGAGTTAGAAATACCTACTGGAGTGTGATAAGGTCAGCTGATGGTCTACAGAACTATATAGCCAAAGCTAGATTAGCTGTACCTCGAGCCCTTCGAGCCTCAAGTATGGCTCGACTCAACCCGCCATCCTTGAAGACTCATGGAAGACAAGCGTCCAGACTCTTCTCGGTCCTGGCTCCCAGATGGTGGCTTGTACTCCCACTAGGGGCAACCACCAGCTCCAGTGAACATGCATCTACTCCCCGTCGAGCACTTGCTCATCAGCTCCCGACGGGTTACGAGGGAAACCCAAAAAGCCGTTCCACTGAAAGTGGCTGGGTGCGCCAACAACGTTAAAGGGCAAGCCGCCTTCAGTGTCCACGTAGCTTCAGTCGGCAGTGGCGAAGTGCTGACGGTACAAAATGTATTCCCTGTTCCCTCCAACACCACAGACCCATTTTTCTTCTGCTCATCGTCAGCTAATAAGCCACGGAACGTGAGGCAGGGTTGTTTTGCTTTGAGCTTGAGCATCCGGATAAGTACCTCAAGCTCTTGCATTGTAATTATAACTCCATATAAGCAATTATAATTACAATTTGAAAACTGCATGCCCTGTTGTGCCTCTCGATGCCTACCATGTCTCAGTCGCTATCATTTCTGGCCAACAGAAATGGATGCATCTACGAATTAGTGTGTGTACGTCCAGCTACGTTAGTAATACCTCTTTGGACTGCACTTGTGCTAAAACTTTGAATAGGCCAATAGGCTAATACGCTATATTGCTAAAGCTATGTGGACAGCCATCTTGTTTTTGTAAGTCAGATGCCAAACTCATTACTATTGGGTGTATGAACTCAAGCACATAGCTATGTGCGGCTCGACTGGTGGGGTGCGGTGGCGGGGGGGTGGTGACCGGTAAAACCTCAACGAGACCTAACGACGCACACTAACTTAAATAGCAGATGTACTTGCCCCGCCTTCAGATGCCCACTTCTGGAGGGTATGGCAGTGACTCCACCACACACTTGCCACACACGTGACATATTTAGGCCAATATAGGGAGTAAAGTTGGAAGAACTGAAGAGCTCAGTGCCTTTTAATGTGCCTCTGTCATATGATGTCACTTTTCAAGAGCTCGGCCATAAAGCGGTAGACCATGCACCCTTACAGAGTGGGGCCGCCTAGTGCTGAATTGCGTAGCTTGTAAAATGGCCCATCAACCTTCAGCTGTTTCACACGGTACCAAGTTCCAAACTGCCTTTGGAAGCATCACAGGAAATGGAAATCAGAATTTGGCCTTCCATTCCTGTCCCAGTCCATACAGTCCATACATACAACATGTTGACCAAAGCATTCACTGGTACCGTGATAGGATGCCACCAGTGCAACAACTCCGGCCTTGAAATTCCCTCACTACTAAATATTCCACAGTCCTCAGTGGTGTTATAATAAAGTGGAAGCGATAGGGATGGACGGCAACTCAGCCACGCAGTGGTAGGTCCGTAAAATATCAGAGCTGGGTCAGCGAATGCTCAGGCACATAGTGGACAAAGGTCCAGAGCTGCACATTTACTTATGTCTGCACATTCAGTGGTCACGCCCCACCCAATCACATTTATGGAACATAATATTAATTGAGTTTATTTATTTTTATTTGGTTATATTAGCTTATAGACCAAGACGAGTCATGATACACCATTTTCCATTGTCTCCTTAGGCCTCAGAATTGAAATTCTTCAATGTGAATTTACAATGTCTGCACAGTCAGTGTTTACACCCTGCCCATTCACACTGAAGCGTTTCAGTTCTGATGTCTAAAGAGACAATGGGAAATAGTGTATCATGGCTCTTCTTGGTCTATAAGCTAATATAACCAAATAAAAATAAATAAACTTAATTATTATTATGTAACATAATAGAATATGCACTTTTTAACTTGTCCAAGAAAGCCAACTACAATTTAGACCCAAACTTTTGATGAGCAGTGTACGTGTTGGGTGATATTAATGTAAAGGCTGCACTTTAGCTTCTCAAATTTATGCCCGAGTACATTCATATGGAGATGTGCAGACACAGCAGTAATTAGCACCGTTTTGGCGCTATTGTGGCGCCATGCTAATTTCACATTACCGAAGCACTGTTATTAGCTGTAGGAACCTAACACTGTGGGCATGTTCTGGTATACAAAGACGGGGATTCAGGATCCATTCACACTGCAGGTCCATTTTCTGCTTCGTCATTTTTTTTCTCGGCCCGCTGTTTGAAATGTGGATACAGCATGTGCCCCAGCTTTACTGTTGTAAGTGGACGTTGGGTCTATAACTACGGCAATTCATTGGAGCTGCTGTGCAGGGCACTTAGGAGTCCATTAAAAAGCACTCACCGCCCCGTTGAATGGCCACCAATGTGTTTTATAATGATTACAATAACAGCGGCGCAGCACAAGGCTATGTGCCGCCTGAAATAAATCCTCAGCAAATAAAGGAGAGGAAATCGATGTGTGGTCACAGGGGGGGAGAGAGAGATAGGGAGAGAGAGAAAGAGAGGGGAAAGACAGACAGACATAGATGGTGGTAAAACGATAGTTTGAAGTGAAAGAAAAATCTAATTTACCCAATCACTTCCCAAGCCGCCCTATCCAATGTTTGGTGCCTGAGGTTTGCTCCTTTGGTATTTAAAATAGGCTACGAGACAAATGCAGACTGCACACCAATTAGCATGATGCTACATACATTCTGTGGCTAGCTTTGAGGATCTCAAGGTTTGGACTGCTGTAGTTTGAGGACAGGTTTTGGTTTTTAATGCAGGTCTACACAATAAACGGCCGATAGAATCTTTACTATGATGCATTTGAGATAAAGAAATTTCCTTTGAGCACTTTCAGGCTCCACCTTATTTCCATACTCCTCCCATTACCGCCTAGCAACTCTTGCAACCGCCATTGCCTCAAACCTTCAGTTCTTTATCAGTGTCCATCTTGTGTGAAGCTAGCAGGAGGACAGATAGTGAGGACTTTGTTAGTTTTGATGGACTCCTCCATCACAGGAGTCAGGGACGAGGCTTCTTTGATGTCAGATTTTACTTCCCTGGTGGAAGTCACTGAGGTAGCTGGCAAGCTCCTCTGTGGGAAGGCACCAGGCGTTTAGAAGGTTTGCCCAGAAATGCTAAAGGCTCTGGATGTTGCAGGGCTGTCATGGCTGACGTGCCTTCACAATGTTGCATGGACTGCAGGAACAGCATCCTTGGACTGGCAGACTAGGGGGTTGGTCCTTATTTTTAGGGAAGGAGACTGGAGAGTGTGGACCAAATTTAAGCCTTTCTGTGAAATTTCATACCAAGGTGCTGATACTGATAGCTGAACCTCAGACTAAAGAGGAACCATGCTTCTAGGCTGTGGAATAATGGACCAGCTTTTCACCCCTGTGCAGATTGTTTAGGGGGCATGGAAGTTCGCCAACCCAGTCTACATGTGTATGAAACAGTTTTGACCCAGTTCAACGAGATATCCTATGGGAGGCCCTCTGGGAGTCAGTGTGGTAGCTGTGTCCATATGCTTGGTATTAAGTCAAGCTTGTTCAGGGAGGGCGTTGGACTCTGCCATGGGTGTGCCTGGTCTCCATTCCTGTTCATAATATTCATGGACAGGGGCCAAAGAGTAGCTAAGATCAAGTGGACTGAGGTTATGTGTGGGGGTAGGAAGGGGGCGTCTCTGAATGGACTATATGTGAAACCTGGCCTGGGTACAGCTTGGGTTCCCCAGAATGAGCTGAGAAGATGGATGGTGTAAGAAAGTATCCAATGGATGCAACAGAACTAAAAGATTAGGAACAGCACGTGTGTCCAACGACTCAGCTTGTGGTTAGACATCTTGGGAATTGTAGTCCTTGATTTGATGCACTACAGGTTAAAGACACAAAGACCTTTTCTAAACATTGAGCACCTTAGGGATAAATGCTATGTGAACATCAACCATCACAAGAGCCAATGGTTGTCAGCCAGTAAGTCAACATTTATTTACATAGCGCTTTTTACAACAGATGTGGTCACAAAGCAGCTTTACCAAGAATCTGGTGTCCGAGCCTCCAATGAGCAAGCCGAAGGCGACAGAGGCAAGGAAACCCTCCCTTAGTTAGGAAGGAAGAAACCTCGAGAGGAACCAAGACTCAAAAGGATAACCCATCCTCCTCGGGTCAACACCAGATACAAGACAGCACAAGAAAGGAGCGTATAATGTTTGTAGGGTAGAATAATAAATGTCTGATTAGTCTGTAATTAAGTTGCTGGGTCATCAGATGGGTCAGCAGGACGCAGGCCAAGCCTCCACAGTGCAGGACAGCCAGGAGCTCCGTGGTGGTTAAAGGCATCAGTGGCTCCCAGTCAAGGCAGATGTAGCAACAGCATCAGACTGCACAGGATGGGCAGCAGTTCAGCTCAGACAGAGCGATCAGACAGACTGTTAGCTCTGACAGAAGACAGAGTGCAGCAGTGACTCCGGCAGGCCTGGCTATTACAGCAGGACAAAAAGGGAGAGCCAGAAGGTCACAAAGACATGCGGGCTCCCTGAGAAGTCAGCACCCCTCCATCAACAAACCTGAGTGAACATGGAGAGCAGCGGGACGACAGCAGGTTGTGACTGGCACATCCTGTCAACATCACCCACTTCCATGTAGACCAATCTGTTTTATGAACCTAAGCGAGTAAATGAGATTGGAATGATTATTAATGTGATGTGCAATATGATCATTCATATCACTGCATCTAATAGAACTTTTATGTTCACAAATTTATTCGGTTCTGGGTTTGCGGTCTGGGGTTTTGCAAAGGGTTTTGTGACCCAAAAACAACTGCCCTAGCCCAGCATACTTCATCTTGGGAATGCATGTCCATTTATTTGATACTGTCTGTTTCAGCGACAACCAAGCTCATTTCAACATCAAGAAACATTCCGCCCAGCCGAATGGCTGAGTAATCAGATGGAGCAGGTGCTACACTGATCTGCCTGCAGTCCAGAATCGACTCCCACTAAAAACCATGTTTCTTATTAAGCTTAAATTCTGTCCCGGTACATCACCATAGATAAAGACTTGTAGAACAGAATGTAAATACGCCATATGCATATTAAATATGTATTTCTATTATATATCTACAGGGGTTGGACAATGAAACTGAAACACCTGGTTTTAGACCACAATCATTTATTAGTATGGTGTAGGGCCTCCTTTTGCGGCCAATACAGCGTCAGTTGGTCTTGGGAATGACATATACTGCGTCCTGCACAGTGGTCAGAGGGAGTTTAAGCCATTCTTCTTGCAGGATAGTGGCCAGGTCACTACGTGATGCTGGTGGAGGTTCGTCCTTCTTGGTGGTATGCTGACATTACCCTGGATACCGTGGCTCTTGATACATCACAAAGACTTGCTGTCTTGGTCACAGATGCGCCAGCAAGACGTGCACCAACAATCTGTCCTCTTTTGAACTCTGGTATGTCACCCATAATGCTGTGTGCATTGCAGTATGTTGAGCAGAACTGTGCTCTTACCTGCTAACTGAACCTTCACACTCTGCTCTTACTGGTGCAATGTGCAATTAATGAAGACTGGCCACCAGGCTGGTCCAATTTAGCCATGAGACCTCCCACACTAAAATGACAGGTGTTTCAGTTTCATTGTCCAACCCCTGTATATATCCTGAATAACTTGAGAATCTGCACCAGGGGAACCAACTGTTGGAGGTTATGATACATGCCCTGCCCTCACTCCAACTGTAGGTGCGTGTGCAGACAGACTGAGTGAGACCGACTGAGGGCGAAAGCCCCTGTCCATGAACCATTCCCAGGGGTCTCGTTACCTTCGGGGTCTTGGAGATTGTGCAGTGGGCTGGAGAAGGTCAGCACTCAAGATGACACACGCACACACATACAGCCTGCCCTCATCAACACACGCTCATCACAATTCTCCTGCTTCAGAACCATGATCTAAAGACCCCCTGCTCCAAAAGCGGGACCTCGAGGGGTGGAGCAGAGTTTGGAGCAGAGTTTGATTTCGTTTAAAAACAGGCAGTGATATGCACTGTGACCTCTCCTGCACCCCAAACAGAGTCAGTCATCCAATCCGACCTTGCTTCACTAGATTAGCATGATAGTTACTATGGATTGATTGCTCTCTCGCTCTCTCTCTCTCTCTCTCTCTCTCACACACACACATACATACATACACACAAACTCTCTGCACCGTAGTCAGCAAATCAATACAGCACAATATAGCCCAGATATGAGTGTACGCTCCACAGTAAATACTTCATGGCTGCTGTCAGATACCCGAGTAGCTGAGGAGACATTTCTTATGCTCTTTCAGAGCACTGACGTTTGACTAATGTAACTATACTGTACCTCCCCTGCCTCTGTCAAACACTGACACTATACCCTGCAGTCTTGTTCATGTTGTGAAGGCTCATACATCTGCTTTCCAGGCTGCTTCGCTTTACAGAGCTTTTACTGAATCTTAGTCCGCATGTGCCGCTGCGTGTCACTCTGTACATAAATCTGTGCATTACATTTGATACATTGACTTGGTATGGTGCTATAAAGGTGTCGTTTACTATACCCCAAACACACTGTAAACAGTGCACATTTTACTGATTGTTAACATACATGTACATTAAAACACACTGAAAAATAATAGAGTCTAATCAGACTGAAAACCATAGCCTTACTTTAACCCTACTGTAAAGCAAACGATGTAATGTAAAATCCATTGTAAAGCAAACCCTTGCACTGCAAACACACTGTAAAGTACAACATTGTAATGCAAAAGACACAAACATGATAAACACATTGTAAAGCACATACTGTAAAGCCCTGTGAACATGCTACAGATCACGTATCGCCATCCACACACAGAAAATGAAAAGACACCGCAAAGCACATTTTGTTCACCAAGCATTAATGTGTGTAGATGTAAATTATAGTTGATGTTCTAGATATAATATAGTAATATTGTAAAATTGCAAAAAAAAATGTGTAAAATGCATGCTGTAAAGCACACACTGTAAAATAAAACTGTAAAATGCATGCTGTAAAACACAAACTGTAAAATTAAATGTGTGAAATGCATACTGTAAAGCACACAGTGTAAAGTAAAACTGTAAAATGCATGCTGTAAAGCACACACTGTAAAGTAAAACTGTAAAATGCATACTGTAAAGCACACACTGTAAAGTAAAACTGTAAAATGCATACTGTAAAGCACACACTGTAAAGTAAAACTGTAAAATGCATGCAAAGTAAAAATGTAAAGGGGATGGTATAAAGCCCACTGTGTAAAGTAACACAGTCTAGGTCACAATGCTAATGTGGCTAAAAGTGAATGAAAGCTAATGATACCAGTTAGCAATGTGTTAAAAAGCTGCTGGATTGGCTGTCGAGTGTCCCACTGTCCTTCAGTGTCTCCCAAGAACCCTTCAGTCTTTAACCTGACGACGTGCTTCTGTCCTGCTTTAGATGCACAAGCATGTAGCAAACTTGGCTTTGTTTTGTGCGTGACGGCCGCTGGTGATCAAAACAACATAATTGAGAACGAGAGAGAGAGAGAGAGAGAAAGAGGTGTGAGCAGGGAAGGACGGAGATGGAGAGTAAATTATTTGAGGTGGAGTAAATGTAATGTAATCTATCTGTATTATTTACCTGTGGATTTGTCGCCTCCTGAGACTCGTCAGTTCATTCCCGCTACGAGCGGCCTTTATTAATTTATTGCCTCTGTGCTGAGATTTTAGTGGGATATTAGTTTGTGGTAATGTGTGTGTGTGTGTGTGTGTGTGTGTGTGTGTGTGCATGCCTGTGCATGTTTTCATCTGGCGAATGTAGATCACTGCACAACTGGAAAATGCGTTGTGTTGTATTCTGTAGTACTGTATATAGTTCTTGGACAGGTAACCCTGGTAACAAGCTATATGGCCAACAGTATATGGACACCTGACCATCACACGCCATATTATAGAACCTATTACGATTATAAAGGTTATTAATGAAGCGTTATAAACTATTACACTGACATTAATATGTAGCTGTGCCCTCTATAACAGCCTCCACCCATCACAGGATTTTGCAGTGTGTCTTTGGGAATCGGTGCGCATTATGAGGTAGGACACTGAGGTTGGCCCAGGAATCCAACTCCTCAGTCCATGTCTGGCTTTGTGCTTAGGGCCACAGTCATGCTGGAAACAAAAAATCAGTGTTCTCTAAACTGATGCACAAAGTTGAGAGCATATGATTAGGTAAAATGTCTTTCTGTGCAGAAGCATTAACATCACCCATGACTAGAACTAAGGAGACTGGAAAAAGACCCCCAAAAGCAGGTAATGGTGGTCTGCGACTCTTTCAGCCTATATAGTTCCACCACACTTTACTCTCGGAGGTATGTATTCCAAAGGTTGGTAGTGTTCTCCTGGTCTTCACCAAACCCAGATTCACCCATCAGGCTGCCAGATAGTGACGTGTGGTTCATCACTCCATAGAACATGCTTCAAATGCTCCACTGTCCAATGGTGGGGCCTGACCATACCAGCTGACACTTGGCATTGAGCATAGTGATCTTAGGTTTGTGTGCACCTGCCCGGCCATGGAAAACCATTTTATGAAGTTCCTGACACGGAGTTCTTGTGGTGATGTTGCTTCCAGAGGCAGTTGTTGGAGCTCTGGAGCGCTGATTGAGTAGTAGAGTCCATTAACCAGCTGTAGCACGTACCGTTGATCTAGCAGGACAGAAACTTCAGTATGGGCTTTGCAATATCATGGTTGAGATTTCTCGCAGAATGAAGATGCTAGATGCTAAAGTATGCAAAGTTGCACGTATGTGAAGGCAGGTCTTAAGGAGATGCGTTCACGCCGAAGCTTCTGAAAGATTGGTGGAATTAGACTTTAAGGCTTTGGGCTCAGTGGTAGTGATTAGATTTTATCACTAGGGCTCAATCCTTGCTGTAGATCTAAGAAGTTTCTCTGTAAGCAATACAGCTAAATCAACATCCGTGCCAATCAGGAAGCATGCAGGGACACAGCTGCCTGGGATTTGGCCTACAAGTTCCCAGGAATCTCCATCACAGTTCTAATTTATGATCAGAGCCGCACAGTAATCTGAAGACTGAGGGATGTTTGATCAGGTGTGTTTGGTTTCAGTCTGATCCCCAATCGGAAGTGTTTGTTCCAGAGAGTCTGTCGCTTCCGCACTGCATTACATTCAGCTTTCATTTATCAAAATGCTGCACACACGCACACGCGCACACACACACACACACACACACACACACACACACACATACACACATACACACACACACGCACAATTATACACACACGCACACACACACACACATATACACACACACGTACACGCACAATTATACACACACACACACACACAATCACATACACACTTACATGTACACGCACACACGCACACACACACACAATCACATACACACACGCAAACACACACACACACTCACATACACACACACAATCACACACACACACACGCACACACAGACACAATCACATACACACACACACACACACTCACATACACACTTACATGTACACGCACACACGCACACACACGATCACATTACACTCGCATAATACACAGCACGGACTCACATACACACACACAATCACACACACACACACGCACACACAGACACAATCACATACACACACACACACACACTCACATACACGCACGCACACACGCACACGCACGCACACACACACACGCACGCACGCACGCACGCACGCACACACACACACGCACGCACGCACGCACGCACACACGCACGCACACACGCGCACACATGCGCGCACACACAAACATGCACACACACACATACACATACACACACACCCCTACACACAAACACACCTGCACACACGCACACATATACCTACACACACACACACACACGTACACAATCACACGCACAATCACACACAGACATGCACAGACACGCACACACACACGCAAACACACACACCCAATCACACACAGACATGCACACACACACACACACACACACACCTGCGGTCTCATTCATCAACCAGCCGTAAACACTGTTTGTTGTGTAAACAGTCATATACGCTTGTGTTGATGTGTGAATCGTGATTTAGTGCTCTGCTCGTTTGCGTGTGTGCATGCATACATTTACCTCAAGGATGGGGAGACTCTTCCTCAGTCACTGACTGGACTCAAGATGGACATGCTTTACCTGAGACTTGGACTCTTAACAGCTTTGTAGCCCTGAGCTGACTCATAGCTCGACATCACCTTGCAAAGACTTACACTATGTTGCCAAAAGTATTCACTCGTCTGCCTTCACACGCATATGAACTTGACTTGAGGTGCGACACCCAGTGTGCTCATAATCCATAGGGTTTGTTTAATATGATGTCGGGGGGGGGGCCCCAGCCCTTTCCAGCTATGTGTAACAGCTTCAGGGGAGCTGGGGGGGCCGCTGGGAAGGCTTTCCAAAAAGTTTAGGAATGTGTTTATGGGACACTGATGTTGGACGAGAAGGCCTGGCTCGCAGTCTCCGCTCTAGCTCACTAAGTGAAGGAAGGGACCGAGTCCTGAAAAACACCCCCACACCATAATCCCACCTTCATTAAACTTTACACTCGGCACAATGCAGTACGAGAAGTACTATTCTCCTGGCAACCATCAAACCCAGACTCGTCCATCGCATTGCCAGATGGAGAAGCGTGATTGGTCACTCCAGAGAACACATCTCCACTGCTCTGGAGTCAGGTGGCGGCGCTTTACACCACTGCATCCGAAGCTCTGCATTGCGCTTGGTGATGTGAGGCTTGGATGCAGCTGCCCGGTCATGGAAACCCATTCCATGAAGCTCTCTGTGCACCGTTCTTCAGCTGACCTGAAGGCTACATGAGGTTTGGAGGTCTGTAAGGATTGACTCTTCAGAAAGTTGGCGACCTCTGCGCACTGTGCACCTCAGCATCCGCTGACCCCGCTCCGTCATTGTACGTGGCCTACCACTGTGTAGCTGAGATGCTGTCACTCCCATTCCCTTCCACTGTGTTCTAATCCCACTGATAGTTGAATGTGGAATATTCAGTAGTGAGGAAATTTCACAACTGCACTTGTAGCACAGGTGGAATCCCATTACGGTACCACTCTGGAGTTCACTGAGCTCCTGAGAGCGACCCATTCTCTCACTAATGTGTGTAGCAGCAGTCTGTGTGCCTTGGTGCTTGGTTTTATGCACCTGTGGCCACTGAAAGTGATTGGAACACCTGAATTCAGTGATTCAGATGCTTAACTGAATTAAATTCTGCTGTGCTATAAACAAGGAAGTGCGATTTCTGCCGGCACGAGCGGGTACCTTCTATTTCATTTAGATTTTTCATGATTTCCAAACTTGATGGGCTACTAAGGAGTTGTGAAGTTGTGGAGTTGTTTACTGTACATGGGTCATTTGGACTTGTCTTTGTGTAAATGTGGCAGCTGTGCCTGAGCAGGGTGTTTAAGATTTGTTGTTGTTGTGTACAGATATGCGTACTGCAGGCTCTTAGGCACAGAGCTGGAACACGTTCTGTGCACAGTTTGATAAAAGAGGTCGCTGGCCACTTCGGCTGTGTGAAACCCCCTCAAAGCACTCGTCTCTTACTGGGTTTCAGACGGACACAGTTCTACATAAAAGACAAGCAAATCTATCTGTGTGTGTGTGAGAGTGTGTGCGTGTGAGTATGAGTGTGTGTGTGTGCGCGTGTGTGTCGTATGAGTGTGTGTGCGCGCGTGTGACTGTGTGCATGCGCGTGTGTGTTCGTGCGCGTTTGTGTGTAGGTGTGTGCACGCATGTCTGAGTGTGTGCGCGCGTGTAGGTGTGTGTAGGTGCGTGTAGGGGTGTGTGTGTAGGGGTGTGTGTGTGTGTGTGTGTAGGGGTGTGCGCGCGTGTGTGTGTGTCTGTGTGTGTGTGTAGGTGTGTGGTTGAGCGTGTGCGTGCGTGTGTGTGTGCGCAGGTGTGTGTAGGGGTGTGTGTGTGTGCGTGTGTGTAGGTGTGTGTGTGTGTCTGTGTGTGTAGGTGTGTGTGTGTAGGTGTGTGTGTGTGTCTCTGTGTGTGTGTGTGTGTAGGTGTGTGTGTGTGTGTGTATGTAGGTGTGTGTGTGCGCGTGCGTGTGTGTAGGGGTGTGTGTATGTGTGTGTGTGCGTGTGTAGGTGTGTGTGTGTGTCTGTGTGTGTGTGTGTAGGTGTGTGTGTGTGCGCGTGCGTGTGTATGTGTGTGTGTGTGTGCGTGTGTAGGTGTGTGTGTGTCTGTGTGTGTGTGTGTAGGTGTGTGTGTGTGTGTGTAGGTGTGTGTGTATGTAGGTGTGTGTGTGTGTGTGTGTGTGTGTGTGTAGGTGTGTGTGTATGTAGGTGTGTGTGTGTGTCTGTGTGTGTGTGTAGGTGTGTGTGTGCGCGTGCGTGTGTGTAGGGGTGTATGTATGTGTGTGTGTGCGCGCACGCGTGTGTGTGTGTGTGTAGGGGTGTGTAGGTGTGTGTGTAGGGGGGTGTGTGAGCACGCGTGTGTGTGGGCGTGTGTGGGTGTGTGTAGGGGTGTGCGCGTGCGTGTGTGAGGGGTGTATGTATGTGTGTGTGTGCGCGCACGCGTGTGTGTGTGTGTGTGCCAGCGCTGCTGGAGTACTGCGCACACCACCTGTGCATTTAGAGATATGCCAGGATCTGTTGCAGCACCTGTTTTTCACATCTCTGTAAGGAGCTTTCTGGCTCCCCCGCTTCTTTTCTCCATCAGAGAGGATTTCAGATTAAGAATGGCTGCTTACATCTGGAGGTTCGTGAGCACCGCAGTCGACGTTTTGTTTTATTCGGTTTCAAACCTCTAATTTTTGCCAACGTAAACTCAGCGAATAAACAAGCAGACGTGGAATAAACTCACCATAACTCGCCTTATAGTCTACTTAACTCTTCAGCTACAGAATTACTGTTGTGTACAAAACATTGTTCATTAAATGCTATTAACGACTCATTAAATACTTGATACTTTCAGTATTCAGTATCCGCTATGGATTAGTAACTATGAGTAATTTAGGACCTACTATGAATTATTTAGTATCTACTGTGGGTTTTTTCGGTATCTACTTTAAATTACTCAGAATTATTTATGAATTTTTCAGTATATACTGTGAATTACTTAGTACCTACCATGGATTTCTCAGTCTCTACTAGAAATCATTTCTGGCACTACTATAATTATTCAGTTTCTGGATCATGCAGTAACTGCTGTGAACGATTCAGTAACTACTATTATTCAGTACCACATATACATTATTCAGTATCTGCTATGAATTATTTAGTAACTACTAAAAATTATTCAGTATCCACCATTGATTATTTATGATCTACTAATAATAATTCAGTACTTTCTATGGATTACTCAGTAACTACTGAATTATTCAGTATATACTACAAATTATTTAACATTTATTAGAAATATTTTATTATGTATTCAGTATGAATAATGAAGATATGTAAATACTGTAGAGGGAGAAACTGAAGCCTTAAAAGTTAAAGCTAATGATGTCACTCCTTATATCTCTCTCTCTCTCCGACAGAAAGGCGGTTTGAAAAGAGGATAGAAAAACAAATAAAGATCAAAGTGTATGTATGTGAGTACTAAGAGATGGATAGAGAGAGAGAGAGAGAGAGAGAGAGAGAGAGAGCGCGAGAGAGAGAGAGGGAGGGAGGGAGAGAGAGAGAGAGAGAGAGAGAGAGAGCGAGAGAGAGAAAGAGAGAGCGATAGAGAGAGAGGGAGAGAGAGAGAGAGAGAGAGAGAGAGAGAGAGAGAGAGAGAGAGGGAGAGAGAGAGAGAGAGAGAGAGAGAGAGAGAGAGAGAGAGAGAGAGAGACGGTCGTGGTAAAGCCCTGTAGGCTGTAGTCTGACAGACAGCTGTGTGTGTGTGGAGCTGTAGTGCAGAGACAGGGCTTTGAAGAGGATGCTGAGTTACAGACATCTCCGACTGATCCTGAGGAATCTTCTAAAGCAGTCTGGCTGTGAACCACTGCAGTGAGCTGACTATATTCTACCCGGCCACTTTATCGGAAACACTTATCGCACTTATACAGCTCCACCTTAAGTGCCAATCATATGGAGTTCTTACTGGAAAATGAATTTTAAACTGGAGTCACCAAAAAAAACAACAAGCCACTTAAAAAAGCAAGGAGGCGATATTACTCTAACATATTACCAAGGATTATACTCTGATATCTTGTCAGTCTAAAATATTAATATAGATAGAAATAAACTAAAACATAGTCATTGTAATATTCATA
>JAMWET010000293.1:0-7500 GCA_024036415.1 Prochilodus magdalenae
CGCCTCTTGCACTGCTTGCAGTGCCACTTCCTCAGTCATCTGCATCAGACAACCAAGCGGTGTCTGGAATTGCTTCCCATCTTTTACTAATGGGATGAATGACTAGTAAGTACGAGTGAGGGGGACACACATACGAGTGGGGCCAAAAACATATTTAGTTAACCACTGATTGTGCAAGTTCCCCTACTTAGAGAGGTGAGAGAGGTCTGTAGTTTCATTAGAGGTTACACTTCCAATTATGAGAGAATACATTCCGGGAAGTCACAGTTTAGATTTTATTTTTTGAATTTATTTTGTAAATTTGGGGGTAAATAAGTATTTGGTCAATAACAAAAAGTTCAGCAATATGATAAACAGGAGGTTTTAGAAATTCTGAGAAAGTTTTAAACAAAAGAAACAAAAATGACAAAATTAAAAAGAAATTTTAAGATTCTGCAGTATTTCTAGAAATTTTTGTGCCATGGGCCTTAAGTCTGTAACTGTTAATGTGGTTTGTTTTGTTTAACTCATTAAAGGCTTGTTTTGCCATCCAGTACTACCTACTTGCATGCTGTCTTTAAAGCAAAAGAGAGGAACATGCTAGCTACAAGGAAATGGTGTAAAACAGATATAATTTAACAAATTGAAAAAGTACAACAGACCTAATGGTCTCTGCTGACATTGAAAAAAGTAGAAACGGAAAGCTAGCTATAGAGTTTTCTGAACCTAGGGAGAATTTTAGGAATGTTGGGAATGTATCCGGTTGGGATTCTCACTAAGTTGTTACTTTCACTGGTACCACCCCACAGATAATCCAGTTAATGACACACATGTACACAAGGAGTTCTAGACCTGATTGGCTAAGTCAAACTTATTTCAGTAATCACTCATCACCCACCATGTACATAGTTACAGTCTGTAAATGTTTCCAGTCTGCATTAATTAGTGAATGTTAGTCCAGGTTGTCATCGAGGAAGCAAACCATGGAGAGACAATACTGGTTCGTTTGAGGTGACGATAGCCTGTATCCTTAATTTAGCTTAAAGCATAGCAGCTGTCTAGCTGTGTCTACTAGTCCAGCCTGCAGTGTGCCTCTGTTGGTCAACAACATTACAGAGTAAACGGGTGCCATAGCCTCTTGCTTCAACCAAGCAATAGATTTTCTTAAGCATCTATTCAGAATAAAGTACCAGAAGGGAACATTGGTCCATACTTACTGATAGCATTCCTATTGGGTTTTGGTTAGTAGTTATAAATGTAAATCAGTTTCGCCTTTAAGGCAGGGCTCTGTACTGCAGTATACGAGGTACAAGGTATGCCACTGTTTTTTACACACTTCAAATGTCTGTGTTTAATCTAGGACCATCAAACATGGCATTATTTCTAGATTAGTTATAACACATGACTAGCACTAGCAGGAATTAACATTATTTTAGAATTGATGATAAGATAAGTTGAGGGATGACACCAGTTCCCAAAGCGGAACCTCTTCTCCCTTAGTGTAAGGCTCATGCGAACTGCTAACCCCCTTTAACCCCTTTTAAATAATCACGTTATTAGTCCAAGAGAGAAAGTCACATAATTGCAGCATGCCCAAGTACAGTTAAAGAACAAGACACACAATAATAAAAAAAATGACAAAAATAAAGAGAAAAAGAAAAGGAAATACTCTACATAATGAAAAGCAGCAACTAATGAGTGGGATAAAAGTCTATATGATATGCAATGAAAAAATAAAGTGACTATGTAAAGTATACTGCCTTTTAAATGGACAGTGTATGTAAAATAATAGAGAAGCATAAAATATTAGCAGGAGAACTGTGCAGCTTGTATATTCCACATTCACAAGTCATCTAAACTGTCCAATCAGAAAAGCAGATGACAGTAACGGGTAGCCGTACACTGTAAAACAAACAGTACAGAAGGTATTATAAATAAATTTGCCATCTTATGTAGTTTACCCTGGCCTCAGAGCAGATTGTTTTCATTTCAGTCCATCCCTGATTATAAACAGAGTCATTCCTAATTAGAAAGCATTTGTGTTTATTTGTTTTATTGTGTGATAAACACCAGATAAACCAAGACATGGAGATGTTGTGAAATATGTTATTTTTAGCTGAGCAGACAGTGAATAGTCACACTGCTTCAAACATGTTTGTGCTGTTGTTTGGCACTGACAGCAATTATTAAGCATGTATATCCTTTTTTGGAATGGTTTTTGCTGACTGTAACTCCAGCATTGCTTACCGTGGTTTCTGTTTGGTTCAAGGACCTAGTAATTTGTGTTTGCATACCAATCTCCCTGTCCTCCCACTGCCTGGTTACAATCCCTCTTCAGTCCATGAGGATAAGTCGGCAGTTAATAGTACTATGGAACGGTGCAATGCCTGAGGAGGTGTGGGACAACAAAGTGTTATGCATATTTAGGGGATAAATCTACACACCCACTCACCCCCACAATTCCTGCAGAAACTTCTACTACGATGCTCTTGTTCTTGATTCAAGTGTCTCTATCTGGGCATTTCCTTACATTTAGGATGTTGGAAAAAAAAAAAACAGATGGAGGGCTGACATTCTAGCCCCAACCTTTTGCCTGATCACTTTACAGACACATAAGGTGAACTGGGGTCCTTGATCTGGGCAGTTGTCTAAAACATAGCAAGATCTATATGCCTCATATATCTATAGCACCTAATTGACTAAAGGTTGGAAAAAAACACAGTTGAAGAAGACCATGTTCCACTCAGCTCCCTCTTTTTGTCTGCTTTTCAACCTAGATGTAATGATGAAATATGATGATGGTTATTAAACTAAGGTTAACATATTCCAGATGGAGCCTTCGTTCTGCATGATGTGTGTGTGATTAAAAGCACACTGTAAGTGTAGCCATGATAATGTAAACTTCAAAGTGCTTTAGATGGCTGGTCAAGGAGCTGTAGCTCTCTCCAAGAAGGTTCACAAAAATGGGTTTTCTATGGTTAAACAGGGAGCGGCTCACAAGCCTAAGGTCATTATGGTGCAATGTGCAAAAGGACATAGCTTGACAAGTTTGATGTGGAGGAACTCCAGTAACCCACTCCTAACATCAGTCCCCACTGAATACTATTGGAATGAAACCTTTTACACACACTCGCAATCTTAGGCATTATCCTGATACTGTATGAGAGGCGACTTTAATAGTGTTCGTAAAAACGAGTTTTAATAGTGAATTATAGAGTTGTTTGATAGTGAATATGAAGGAGCTTGATGACAAACGACACTGGATGACTCAATAAACGCAATAAACACAACGTTCCTCTGCTGTGGACCGTACTATTAACACAGTTCATGTTTTGTTTTTCACAATAAATATGTGTGTTAATTAAACATGTTTCTAAAAGCTTAATGCTTACGTTTCTGTGCACGACAGCCTACCCATTACCAAAAGTGTGAATTTTTTTGTCCGAATTACAAATGCTTGCAGACATCATACCAGAAACATCTACTTCTGATACATATTCCTGAGGAAACACAAAGACATTTGCGATTATTTGGGACAGTCTAGCTTTTCACCATTTACATGCCAGCACAAACTGGTTTGCATGATTTGATATTAAAACTGGGAGGTTTGATAGTGAGTATGGGAGAGTATGTTGTTGGGTATGATAGGAAAGTTTGAATAATGGCCTAAAGGGCCGCTCATAGTGAGAGTGTAATAAACTGTAAACAAGTAAATCCACCCAATTCACCCACACACACACACACACGCACACACACAAACACACACACACACACAATCACACAAGCACACGCATCACAAACCACACCAAACACACACACAAACGCACGCACACAACACACGCACACACACACACACACCCACACAAGCACACACACACCAAACCCACACACACACACACACATGCACGCAACACACACACACACACACAACACACAAGCACACGCACATTCACACAAACACACACACAAACGCACACAGACACACTCACACACACACACACACACACAAATTCACACGCACACAAACACACACACACAAACACACACACACACGCGCACACACACACACACACACACACACATGCACACAAACACACACACACGCACACAAACAGGGATCTATTACAGGCAGGTCAGAGTTGGAATGGCACAGTATGGGAATGTCCTGATGCAAGGAAATTGGGATTGGAACTGATCCAAAAATATTTTAAAGGAGAGAATCACTGATACATTGTTAGTTTTCGGTCCTTTAATTACAGTACTGTGTAGAAGCGCCACTATCCAGAGTTTTAGGATACCACCAATTTAAAAAAATGTAATAGTTGAGATTTAAGTAGTTGAAAGTGTGAAATAGTGCAAGATATATATATTTACAAACCTGTACTTTTTTTGATGGGAAATGATAGGAACCATGGGTTTAGAGGTATACACATTTAGCCATTTTTAATATACTGTTTCATATTTTTCATTTAAATTTTGCTGGATGTTTAATATATCCCTCAAGTCCCCTATGTAGTATCATAAACACTTTTAATATATTTAAATTCCTCCCGTTTCATGAGACTAAGTTGTGCAGCTTGTAACGACCACTTTTCAGATGGGGTGCAGTGCGCATGTGCACAGTAGAGAGCCAGAGTGAATAATGGTGAGGGGGGGAAACGTGGGAGAGAATGTGCGTGTGGTGAACGGTACTAGGTTGTAGCCTGGGTTCTCCAACTGGTGATATCTGGGAACCTGTTATTGAACTGACTCCGAAACCCCTTTACGACGTGTTCTCTGTGTGTCTCTTCATGGAAGCTGAGTATCCACCTATCCACTAGAAAACCAACCTAACACCTTACTTCCATTCGCTACAAAGCTGCTTGTGAAATACCCCTGTTGGCCACATGCTCACTAACCCACAAGTATATTTCACTTTTGTAGTTTGTGGCTTCCGCTGAAATGCCAGGTGGGTGGGGCACCAGTACAACCAAAACCAAAACAACTCCATGTCACTACTCCTGAAAGTTTACTGTCTTGTTTGTTCACAGTGTCACAGACAGTGTTACGTTTCACTCCTCTTTTACCCGACATTTAATCAATGCAGGCACAATTTTTGCAGCTATTCATACTCAAATGGGCTGTCCCTGTCCTCTGCCCTGCCCTGTTTTTTCTAATAGGGCTTAAAGATGAGTTTCTGAAAAGAAGCCCAGCAGCTAATAGTGTTCTCCATTGTGGTGTAAATGGTGCAGCAGCATGAATGCCTAAAAACTGCTGGATGACATCACATGGCTGCAAATGCAAGGTGAGCTGAAGTTTCCATAATGCTATATGGGAATTATATACTGTATGGGCAAGTTAAACCACTAAGGTTTCAACTTAATTCTGTTTCCACCCTCTATGGTTTTACATTTTTGCTAAATCCAAAGTCCTCATCTCTTTCAGCAGGTGAGGGTTGGGCTGGTTGATTTTGCTCAGCACAGTGTTCTTAAGTCACAACTTATGGAGGTCAAGGGACATCTGATCTCTGCCATGGGTTTAGGAGCTCCTGTGAGTTACCTATGTTTCTTACAGAGGACTGCATCATCTTATGGATCAATCTTTTTGTTTAATGGATTTCTGACAGTTTAAATGTATATTTTTGGTAGAAAAAATAATTTTTCTTGATTACTATCAGGGTTGCGTTTGACACCAACTGCATCCAGAAACCTTGAAATTAACTTCTTCTTCTACCAATCCTGATTCTCTTTTCCATGAACTTTCAAACCTGAGTTTGTGAGGGCATCTTACAGAATGGATATGCATGCTTTGAACAAACATTGTGGCTCAGTTAATTAGTGGTTTAACACCAAGATCATGAAGCTAATCAACCTATCCTATTTACCGCGTATCTAATGGGGAGGGGGGGGGGGTATTTTTCTATTCCTTAAAACGTCTTTTTTTCTTCTTGATTCCCTGAATATTCTTCCAGGGAGAAGGAGCAATAGGAAGGGAGGGGCATGACAGGAAAGAGTAGCAAACGTTTCCCGAACACTGTATGGATAACGCGTAGATTACAGCTCAAACAGTGTTTTATGAGGGCATGCAGTTAGCATGATGCTAATTGTTGGGGTCTAAACTTCCATTACTTATTCGCTGCATTAGCCTTATAGCGCTGGTACAAAAACAAAAAAAAATAATCAATTAGATTTTTTTACTGAACATTCCTATTATCTTCAAGTTACACTTGCATGAGCTAAAACAGCAAAGACAATTTTTCTATATTCTTGCGTTTGAATGTTTAGAAGTGCAGTGTGAGGACAGTAAGCTGCAGGGCTGAAAGGATTCGGAGCTGCAGGAGAAAAAACTGACTCTGCAGAAACTTCTAAGCAGCCGATTGGGTGAACTGCGAGAAGTGTGTCTGCTGAGGCCGTTACATCAATACACACAACCACACACACACACACACACCACACAACACACATGATTTTAGAATATGACCATATGGCTAAAAAAGACAATGTGTTTTAGAGTATTGGCTGTATTGACACTATGAATTTTCATAAACCACCAAAAAACATTTAATGTGTACATGCTGCAGATACCAAAGCGAAAACCCAAATACGAGATCCACACAACACACACCAGTATGTAATGAAGAATTTTTTGCAGGAGCTGACAGGGGGAAGCTATCACATGACTTTCCACTTGATGTGGGAGAAAGACCTCCATTTTTTTTTTTGTGCCGCGCAGAATTGCGACTGGCACCCATTGCCCCCACCAAAGCAGAGGTGAATCACACAGCTAATATGAGACACTGAAAGAAGATTTCGAGTACCACAGTAATGTAAACACAGCTGTACAATAAAAAACCACATAAAGCAATAAGGCTTATTTATGTATTGTTAATATAACTAATCACAACATTAGGCATTATACCTAATCACAGAGCACAGAATGTAGAAAATAGCAATGTTCCTATATATTTCTGCAATGCAGTGTGAATCATTTTAACTGGTTGTTCATATTCTGAGAGGCAGGTGTGTTTTGAGTGTGTAAGTGTGTATAGAGCATATATGACATTTGTGAAGACCTCTAATAGATTCTAAAAATTCCCAATGTGTGTCCGAAAGATTCCCCCACCAGATTCAGATCAAATGATCTATAGCAGTTTCCCCGGGGATCCACAGAGGTTTTTAGTAGACCCCATAAATTACAAATACATTCCCTAGATTTACCTAAGAGATGAGTGAAAGAGCCAGAATAGATGTATTCTCTTAGAAGCTTCCTAAATAAATCCCTAATATATCCCCCAGTGGATACCAATAGATCCCAAATAGCACCTGGTTATGAATACCTTGGTGGGAAGGAGCCAGTACAGCTTACTGGCTCCTTCCACCAAGGTATTCTAACAGGTGCTATTTGGGATCTATTGGTATCCACTGGGGGGATATATTAGGGATTTATTAGGAAGCTTCTAAAGAATACATCTATTCTGGCTCTTTCACTCATCTCTTAGGTAAATCTAGGGAATGTATTTGTAATTTATGGGGTCTACTAAAA
>JAMWET010000293.1:12500-161984 GCA_024036415.1 Prochilodus magdalenae
CTGAGCCAGGGTAACTACATAAGATGGCAAATTTATTTATAATACCTTCTGTACTGTTGTTTACAGTGTACGGCTACCCGTTACTGTCATCTGCTTTTCTGATTGGACGGTTTTAGATGACTTGTGAATGTGGAATATACAGCTGCACAGTTCTCCTGCATAATATTTATGCTTCTATTATTTTACATACACTGTCCATTTAAAGGCAGTATACTTTACATAGTCACTTTATTTTCATTGCATATCATTAGACTTTTATCCCACTCATAGTGCTGCTTTTCATTATTAGAGTATTTCCTTTTCTTTTTCTCTTTATTTTTGTCATTTTTTTATTATTGTGTTCTTGTTCTTTACTGTACTTGGGCTGCTGCAATATGTGACTTTCTCTCTGGGACTAATAAAGTGATCTATTAAAAGGGGTTAAAGGGGGTTAGCAGTTCGCATGAGCCTTACACTAAGGAGAAGAGGTTCCGCTTTGGAAACTGGTTCATCCCTCAACCTTATCATCAATTCTAAAATAATGTTAATTCCTGCTAGTGCTAGTCATGTGTTATAACTAATCTAGAAATAATGCCATGTTTGATGGTCCTAGATTAAACACAGACATTTGAAGTGTGTAAAAAACAGTGGCATACCTTGTACCTCGTATACTGCAGTACAGAGCCCTGCCTTAAAGGCGAAACTGATTTACATTTATAACTACTAACCAAAACCCAATAGGAATGCTATCAGTAAGTATGGACCAATGTTCCCTTCTGGTACTTTATTCTGAATAGATGCTTAAGAAAATCTATTGCTTGGTTGAAGCAAGAGGCTATGGCACCCGTTTACTCTGTAATGCTGTTGACCAACAGAGGCACACTGCAGGCTGGACTAGTAGACACAGCTAGACAGCTGCTATGCTATCGTCACCTCAAACGAACCAGTATTGTCTCTCCATGGTTTGCTTCCTCGATGACAACCTGGACTAACATTCACTAATTAATGCAGACTGGAAACATTTACAGACTGTAACTATGTACATGGTGGGTGATGAGTGATTACTGAAATAAGTTTGACTTAGCCAATCAGGTCTAGAACTCCTTGTGTACATGTGTGTCATTAACTGGATTATCTGTGGGGTACCAGTGAAAGTAACAACTTAGTGAGAATCCCAACCGATACATTTCCCAACATTCCTAAAATCTCCCTATGTTCAGAAACTCTATAGCCTAGCTTTCCGTTTCTACTTTTTTCAATGTCAGCACAGACCATTAGGTCTGTACTTTTCAAATTTGTTAAATTATATCTGTTTTACACCATTTCCTTGTAGCTAGCATGTTCCTCTCTTTGCTTTAAAGACAGCATGCAAGTAGTAGACTGGATGCAAAACAAGCCTTTAATGAGTTAAACAAAACAAACACATTTAACAGTTACAGACTTAAGGCCCATGGCACAAAATTTCTAGAAATACTGCAGAATCTTAAAATTTCTTTTTAATTTTGTCATTTTTGTTTCTTTTGTTGTAAACTTCTCAGAATTCTAAAACCTCCTGTTTATCATATGCTGAACTTTTGTTATTGACCAAATACTTATTTACCCCCCAAATTTACAAATAAATTCAAAATAAAATCCTAAACTGTGACTTCCTGGAATGTATTTCTCTCATAATTGAAGTGTACCTCTAATGAAACTTACAGACCTCTCTCATCTTTCTAAGTAGGGGAACTTGCACAATCAGTGGTTGACTAAATATTTTTTTGCCCCACTGTATGCGTGTCCCCTTCACTCGTACTTACTAGTCATTCATCCCATTAGTAAAAGATGGGAGCAATTCCAGACACCGCTTGGTTGTCTGATGCAGATGACTGAGGAAGTGGCACTGCAAGCAGTGCAAGAGGCGAAATCAAGGCGAGCTGGCTGGTGTCCATGCTAGGCTAATTCCAACAGACCAGCCCTACCTTCCATTGATCTCTCTCATGTGCACAATAACAATCTGGACTAACAAGAATACAGATGCAAATGACCACAATGTGGGAAATAAAGGTAGCTGAAATATCGCTGACTTCGCCGTTTCGCCAAATAGCATTTTTGTAATGAGTGGAATAATACAGGTCATGACAAAGTAAGTAGAGTTCCAGCCAGTATACTAGATGAGCTGGTACATCACCCATTACATAAAAGTCTACACAAACCTATTTATTTAAGTATGCTTAATTATATAATATTGTATTTATTTCCAAACTTTTTTGGACCTTTTTGTACAAATTTGAACTGATAATGTACTTACTCAAAAATCTCTATTTTATAATCAGTAATTCAGTCATATTGAGTGTACACACAGAGTCACTTCATCACAGTGACCAACCATGTCCTGTCATCTAGATTAGATATCAGTCACATAAACCATTCCTCAGATGACCCTTCAATACATACTTGCTCGGGATCCTGTACTTGACACCTTTATCAAAAATATTTCAATAGCTCCACAAATGAAGCTCTATCAGAAGGGAAATAACATCACATTCTGTGTGTAAGAAAAAAACACAAAAATGAATTTTGTTAGGACAAAACATAAATTAATTGAAAAATATGTAAAACAATTCCACAGAAGAAGCACCCATGTCGGTACATTTTTTTAAATGGCAGATTTCCAGTAATAAAAAATTCCAAAAAAGTGCAAAACATAGAAGACATTAAGACAATTCACAGAAATATTGACCTACAAAAAAAAACATTCTTTCATCAGTCTCATCCAGCACCAGATACCAATGTACCAACAACAGACACCAATATTCTGGGACAGGCTTAGGGCCTTTTTGGTACGGAAACAAACCGCATTTCAATTCTCTGCAGTGTGTACCGAAATTCTCTGTTTTCTGCATTTACAGTAACGTGTTTTCCTCCTGGTTTAACCCTTTTAATAGAAGCCTATGGGTAGCTGCTAAATGCCAACAGTAAACATTTATGTAGGAAGTTTGGGCTGTCCACACTTTTAGAGAGACAGTGAAAATGTCTTTTCCATGGCATGTCCTTACCACAACAGAGGACTGTGGCTGTTATTGACATAGTATAAACAGCCTGTTACACTCACTTTTACAGGCATCTTACATAATAGCGTTATAATTAATATAAACAATATTTATGTATATATGTATGTTTGTATACTCAAAATGCACTTTTTAAAGTGGATAAGTGGATGGTAAGGAAGAGTATGCAGAAAATACAGAATTTGGGAGGATTGTGTAGAAAAAATATATATTTACGTTTACTATAAATCCATAGATTATATAGAGCATATGCAGACATGCATATACACATTTAAGTGACATATGACTTAATGGATTTTCCCAAGGAACATATACATTCCATATAAGATCTCTTGATCTCAGGCACTACTTCTAGACAAGGTCAAAACAATAGTAAAGATCCCTCGGGGTTAGGCTTACAGAAAAAACACTGTATGTTATAATAAACATTGTGCTACAGATGCAGCAGATGACTCTGACTCCAACATCCATAAGCTATATAAGAATTCGAGACCAGGCCAGATGTACAAACCAGTAAAAAAAAAAAACCTGTAAGATTAGCACAGACTGCCAGTCTATAATTCAGAATGCACTGAGTAAACCCAGGTGAGAATGGTTCTATCCTTTAGCAGTGCGGCTAACTACCACTGCTGCTGTACTATTAGCGTTGCTGATGCCGGAGTGTGAATTAGGCGTTAATATAATAGAACATGTGAAAATATCTTTAAGAATGAAAGAGCGGCTTATTGACTGGATGAGAGGTGCTGCTAGCAGAAGCCTCGGCAGAATGCTAAGTACAAGGTACAGTGACGTGCAACCAGGAGAACAGCCCATAAATTGTCCACACACACACACACACACACACACACACACACACACACACACACACACACACACGACTGAATTAATAAATAAGATCTTACATCAGTGTGCAACACCAATGCTGCTGCATTAAGCACGCGGCTCGTCATCTTACAGCATGAGAATGGGCAGCACATTCACAAGCCGTGATAATGAAGGAGATGATGATGGAGTTTACCTGGCAGACATGAAGACGACCAACAGAATTAGCATTGGCATCAACTGTGCTGGTAAAGAAGACGAACGGAGCGACTTCTTCCCTCAGCACACACGCCCAGCTACAAAAACACACAGCAGGTTGGCGCAGCAGTGGATGGAAGGTCGAAGCAGGAGCCGACTGAAGCTTCACAATGAAGCTCCTCCTGCTGCAACACACACTTTAACCCTTCACTCTCCAGACATGCTGCTTCATACACACATCAGCAGACTGCTGCGAGTTTGCCTTTAGCAATACTGATTTCGCAGAAGGCTGCAACGTTGTAATTAGCTTCCGACCAATCAGTGTTGTTTTTCATTATAGCCAGTCACAGTAGAGTTTCGCTAGGGATGTTTTGACTCTGTCATGGTGATGACAATGACACCCTTAGTCTTCAATCATATTTTTTGTAGCGTCGTAGAGTGAGGCACAGGGACTGCCGCTACCCTGACCCAAGAAACGCTCCCCTACCAAACCGGTGCAGGTCACCATTATCACCATTATCACTAATGCATATATATATATATATATATATATATATACACACACATGTGTTTGTGCATTAGTGATAATGGTGACCTGCACCTGTTTGGTAGGAAAGCGTTTATATATATACGGGTGCCTTTTCCAGACGGCATGTTTCAGCTCCTTCCAAAGATGCTCAGTAGGATTTTGGTCAGGGCTCATAGAAGGCCACTTCAGAATAGTCCAGTGTTTTCCTCTTAGCCATTCTTGGGTGATTTTAGATGTGTGTTTTGGGTCATTATTCTGTTGCAAGACCCATGACCTGTGACTGAGACCAAGCTTTCTGACACTGGGCAGCACATTTCTCTCCAGAATTCCTTGATGGTCTTGAGATTTCATTGTACCCTGCACAGATTCAAGACACCCTGTGCCAGATGCAGCAAAGCAGCCCCAGAACATAACAGAGCCTCCTCCATGTTTTACAGTAGGGACGGTGTTCTTTTCTTGATATGCTTCATTTTTCCTACTGTGAACATAGAGCTGATGTGACTTGCCACAAAGTTCCATTTTTGTCTCATCTGTCCATAGGACATTCTCTCAGACGCTTTGTGGCTTGTCAACATGTAGTTTGGCAAATTCCAGTCTGTTTTTTTTCACGTTTTGTTTTCAACAAAGGCACATGGTGTTGGCATGTATCAGACGTAGCAGTGTTGGTGGAATTTTTAAATACCTCAGTTTTACTGTTGGTAAAAGCATCTTGCACATGGCAGTGTCATGTGGCCACTAATAAAGGATTAAAGGATGACCAACACAAACTGTTCAGCTATTGTCTTTGACTTCACATGTACAAGGTCGACCAGAAAGATAAAATTGTCTAATAGAAAGGACAGTGAGTGGACATAGTGGTTAAGTGTCTAATCCACTCATACCAGTACAACACACACTAGCACACCACTCTCACATCAGTGGCGCAACAGTGCTGAGAATGATCCACCACCCAAATAATACCTGAACTGTGGTGGTCCTGTGGGGGAATTAGGTGGAAGGGAATTTGTAACATGGACTGACGAGGAGACAGGAGGCAAAAATAAGAATCAAACACTACCAAGGAACATGGTTACAAAAGACAACTGACATAGAGACAAAACACCAAGCAAGAACAAAGAGAACAACGGTGTATAAATAAACAAAGATATAGAAGGAACAACTGGGAAGGGGCAGAGCTACAAATTAAGGACAGGTGAGGGGCCTGACGAGGGGGTAGAGACAGGAGGAGCAACAACCAAAATAAACAGAAGCACATGGAACAGGACAACAAAAAGGCACATGGAAGTGACAAGAGAAAAAGGCAGAAACCGAAAACCAAAGAAAACTAAAATAAATGGGTAAGACAAGAAAGGATGTGACACAATAAACAATAAACACAATAAAGTATATAGGGAAACAGGCACACAAACATTTAGCCCTGTTCATTAATCATAAGGTTTTAACAGATGTGTTATAAATGAGGAGACTGGTCACTAATTGAAATGTGAAAGAGAAATCTTAAACATGGCATCAAGAAAAAGAGCCAATCTGCCTGCTTGTTCTGCACCTAATGGTCAAGGGTAGGCAGATATTCCTGTCAGATTTTTAATATGTTTTTTTGAAACCTTCAGCTGAGTGAACAGAACATCCTGTGAGGACTTCGGTTACAGCTATTATTTTAGTCTGAACTGTTTTTTGAATGAGACAGAACCCAATGCCTTCATTTAGAACATGGATCATTAACACAAATGAGTCCTAAAAGTACAGTAACAACTGTAGGGCAGTTGTTCCTAAACTGTGGATGTTGAGGATACATGAAAGGTTCTGATGTTTGACGTTTACACCTCATTTAATCTTTGATCTTTGTTTTATTCTGCCAGCTATAAAACGGAATAACCTGGACCTCAGTGAAAGATAACCTGACTACTGACTTCTGTTTCAGATTTCTGGATAGCATATACATGAGTGATGAGTCAGTGAGACATGTATAACATCCATTACATGACGAACTCGTGCATTTTATTTCACAGACGGGATTTAGTTTGCAGGTGCAGTGCGTTACGTAGCTGTTGTGATTAGCACTTAGCCGTTAGCATATTAGTAGCATGTTAGAGCTGCTTCAAGCTGTAGTAGAGTCCAAGGTGTTTCCTCTCCGGGATCCACTGCTGCCCATGATAATAAGAGGTTGGAAATGGTTGTGTAAAAATGCATTATTTTTGGTACATAAGCTAAATAAACTAAAATACAAGAAAAATGCAGAATATGCACCATTTAAAAACTCCAGGAACACTGCTGTGTTTGATCCATTTGTTCCAGCACTAATACTACTTTGCTATTACTGCTCTGCTGAGAATGATTCACCACCCATATAATTCCTGGCCAGCAGTGGTCCTTTTCCTGGGTTGATGATGGTAGAGAGGGATTTATAAGTTGTACATCAACAGATGTCTTAGTCAACTTGCAACATGCGTCTATATGGCAGATATGCCTGACAAAATGGCCAATGCATCTTCCATGCATCTGCTGCAGCAAATTCCTGCTTCCATACTGATTCCCTATAGTTAAACTTTTTACATTTTTAGTTAACTAAGCACTAGGTTTTTATTCAGTTCTTAATCTTATTCAAGATCTAAATGTTTGAATTTGAATTGAGTCAGAATCATTCATGATAGAGTGTGTAGTGCCTCAAAAAGTTACTAATGACAGTGCTGCCTGATGAACAGAAAATTATTTAACATTTTTCAATTAGTATCACAAAAATACATTACATGCAGGGTTGCTAGTAATTTCAGGTAGCAAATATTAGCTATATTTGTGTTGCAGCTTTGGTGAGTTCTGGTTCCCATCATGATCACTGGAAAATAAATCTTGTTTCTCTACAATGCGGTGTCTTTTATCAAACTACTCTAAATGCCTAGACTTCAAAATGCGGGTGGCATTACCTACTTGTGTGCTATTCAATAAACATGATTAATGACTGCATCAAAACTACTATGAACCTGAAGTGCAAAGTACATAATCATAAAGGTGAAGAAAAAGAAAATGTGTGAATGCACATAATGTGCCACTTACCGAACTAGAAAACACTCACACAACTTGTTACAATATGATTTATTAAATCATAGTTGGATTTGTTCATAGTCACAAGCGCTTCTGAACAAAGCTAGAGATGTACATTGTTCAAAAACAAAAAAAATACAAACATACGTAGAAATGGTTCACTGTATTCTTCAAACTCATATCTCTGTAATATACAAAGTCATTAGCCGTCCAAGTAGAAGCATTTTTGTCCCACATCATAAAAACATATCATGTTTGCATGGTTCTGTGTGCAGGTTTTCCAGCTGTTTCACTGCTTTCTGAAACCTCAGCCCTGAGTAAAGTACATATGATAAAACAACAGAAAGAAGGGGAGATTCTATCAAGAACATTGAGGAAAGTATTAATGCCAACAACTTACAACATAGAAATTATTAACTCAAAAGTTGTGTGGTCACTGTTATTTATATGGCAGGTTTTTGAGCTTCATTATTCAATGCTGTGTCCCTTTCACTGTGCATTAAACTGTTATTTTCTTAAAAATAACTTCTGACCCAAACAGCTTGCAGAGTACGAGGTAAGGTCTAGCAGAACGTTTTCTTCTACAGTGCAGAAGCAATTACATGTTTTTGTACCCAGAGATGCATAGACCACTCCTGTAATGTTACACCCAGGGGGAAAACATTTTTAATTATCCAGCATTTTTCCTTAACACAAACGTTTTCCAGTTTTCCAAGTTTTTAAAATGATTTTTTTTGTGAAATGTTTGCTTCTACAGTGCGTACATTTCCACCCCTTGGCATCCATAGGGCAAGCAATAAAGTAAACAATCTTTTACATATTTTACTCCTATAGACAATTTTCTTTGAGGACCAAAGAAATTGGTCATGTTGCAAATACATAAACTAAAACGACCTCACATATGAAAAACCTATATGTATTTTATATAGAGGCCCCTTTAAAATGTGCATTTATATATTTTATATTTTCTACAATACCATGAAAATGTGGTGTCACTGAAGTGTTTATGTTTTGAGGTTGCACAAGATCATTTTGAATATGAAACTTGCACTACTATGCCCAGTGGAAGCCTAAGTGAGGGAATTTGTCACACCATAATATAAGACATAATAAGAAGCATTTCATACTAAATGTTGAAACCCACAATAAAAACTGTAAGGTGTTCATGAGATAAACATGAGAGTATTGCTTTAACACAAACTGTAGTGATTAACTAACAGAACTGTTTTGAATGGAATCATCTGGCTAAAGATGGCTTGCAGCTGTAGTGTTCTGTGGAGCATGACACGAATAGTGTTGGTGGGCAACAAATGTTATTAAATCAACAGGATATTAGTTGTACCACATGATGCCCCAGAGACTGACACTTAATTGTTACTAGGTTGGACAAGTTTACAGTGGCAAAAATCCCATTCAATCTAGGGGGAAATTGTACCTCATAACTCATTTTCTCAAAAGACCTACAATTAGAGCACATTAATATTATTTTACTTAATTTAATTTTTACCAGTATTCTCTCAAATTTTCAGTCATGTTCAAATCCCACCCACTACCTGGGTCTCCACATTATACTAGCATTAGGAAGACCAGGATAAAGAAGCACATGAAGTCACCCACCAAACCTTTTCAACTGCAGCCAAAGGAGAAAACACTAATGATCAGTTCTTTTACAGTAGTTAACAGATGCCTGCACTGCCCAGCAGCTTGTTGTAGCATCACCAGGGATCACATTCTCTGATTAAGGGGCCAATGCTGATCAACAATGGGCATAAATAAATTAGAAACTTTTTATTTACACATGTATGAAGACAAACATGTCAATTTCAATGGACTATTTAAGATCTAGAAAGCTTGTCCAACCTAGCAATAGTCGTTACAAAAGAATACAGAGCAAAAAACACAAACATGGAGAAATCCTTTGTAATGTGGGGAAGTCCCTCTTGGTAGATTTCAGAACTACAGTGGAAATCAGCTGGAAAGCACCTCAATCACGCGTTTATTTCATTGTTTCTGCTCGCCACTTTTGCACCGGGCACAACGCTTGGCATCAGGCAGCACAAGAAACTCGCAGGTCGCAGCTCTCTCCTGGATAATAGGCTCTGAGACTGTAGGCAGTTCTGTCTCGAAGCCTCTACACACTGCATACCGCTCCAAATCCTCAAGCAGGGCGGCGACCTGCGCAGCAGAACTGAGGCGGGGAGGGTGAACTAAATAGAGCCGATGTGTGGGCAGCAGCGGCTGGCCTTGGACACTAATGTGGAACCGGAAGTTGGGCTCTATGTGCACTGCTGTATCAGCCATAGCCGATACCTTGGAGCACTGCAGCAACTGCAGCCTTGGACCCTCGACCAACACAGGACACCACAACATGGGCAGCGCAGCGCGGCGCAGTGCTGACAACAGCTCCAAGAGCTCTGGCTCAAGATCCACCCCACTGCCCCCAGTGTCGCTGCTGCCCAGGCTAAAAATCTGAGTTATCTGCAAACATACAACAAACACAGTTAAGCTACACATTCTAAAAACGTTACTACATGTTTCAGATTTTTTATTTATTATAGAATGTTTCTATTAGCTTTATTAACTCGACAGGTAAACAAAACTAAACCAAAATGCTCAAGCAGTCTAAAGTACTGCTGCCTCAAAGTTGCACTCACTGTTGGTCCCACTTCATCGTCTTCCTCCTGCTCCTCTGTGCGTTCCTGCTCCCTAAAGCCTTGCAGCGTCCTCTCCTCTGTTCTCGGTCGTAACAGCTCCTTCTCAAACCGTGCCTCAGTAACTACAGACCGGGGCCCAACTTCTGTCCCCTACAGAGAGGGTAGGGGAAAGAGGGGATTAAAAAAAAAAAAGTACTGTTCAGTTTAGAAAGAAACTGTTGTAAAGTGACATTAGTCAATGTTGCAATACTGCAGTGTTCCTCAAATCTAGTACCGCACATAAGTTGCTTAGTTGGTTAATAAGCTGTTTAGTTGGATCAGGTGTGCTATAGCAGTATTAGAGGCTGAACAGTACTAACTTAGTGGGCAATTTAACATGGTATTTTTTTATTTTCTGCATAATTACTTAAATTCAGAAATTCAAAATATATAGACAAATCTATACAAATCCCCTTTAAAGAAATGGATTGGTAAAAATCTAGAAAATAGGGATGCACCGATCTGATATTAGAAACGGATATCGGTTCTGATAGTAATTAAATTAGTTGGATTGTGTATTGGATGATTAGACTGAGCCCACTCTAATTTGTTTTGCATTGTGTGCTATGCCGTCAAAAGCATGTTTGCGCAGTGCCTGTAAATGAACTCGAACTGTGGTTCATGGAAAAGCTGGATCACTGCATCCCTAATAGGTATAAGTACACTGCTCAAAAAAATAAAGGGAACACTTAAACAACACAATATAACTCCAAGTAAATCAAGCATCTGTGAAATCAAACTGTCCACTTAGGAAGCAACACTGACTGATAATCAGTTTCACATGCTGTTGTGCAAAGGGAATAGACAACAGGTGGAAATTATTGGCGATTAGCAAGACACACTCAGTAAAGGAGTGGTTCTGCAGGTGGGGACCACAGACCACTTCTCAGTACCTATGCTTTCTGGCTGATGTTTTGGTCACTTTTGAATGTTGGTGGTGCTTTCACACTCGTGCAGCAGCAGGACTGCTACCTCCGCCTTTGTGCAAGAAGAAATAGGATGAGCACTGCCAGAGCCCTGCAAAATGACCTCCAGCAGACCACAAATGTGCATGTGTCTGCACAAACGGTTAGAAACCAACTCCATGAGGATAGTATGAGGGCCCGACGTCCACAGATGGGGCTTGTGCTCACAGCCCAACACCGTGCAGCACGCTTGGCATTCGCCAGAGAACACCAGGATTGGTAAATTCGCCTCTGGCGCCCTGTGCTCTTCACAGACGAAAGCAGGTTCACACTGAGCACATGTGACAAACGTGGCAGAGTCTGGAGACGCCGTGGAGAGCCATCTGCTGCCTGCAACATCCTTCAGCATGACCGGTTTGGCAGTGGGTCAGTAATGGTGTGGGGTGGCATTTCTTTGGAGGGCCGCACAGTCCTCCATGTGCTCGCCAGAGGTAGCCTGACTGCCATTAGGTACCGAGATGAGATCCTCAGACCCCTTGTGAAACCATATGCTGGTGTGGTTGGGCCAGGGTTCCTCCTGATGCAGGACAATGCTAGACCTCATGTGGCTGGAGTGTGTCAGCAGTTCCTGCAAGATGAAGGCATTGAAGCTATGGACTGGCCTGCCCGTTCCTCAGACCTGAATCCGATTGAGCACATCTGGGACATCATGTCTCGCTCCATCCACCAACGTCACGTTGCACCACAGACTGTCCAGGAGTTGGCGGATGCTTTAGTCCAGGTCTGTGAGGAGATCCCTCAGGAGACCATCCGCCACCTCATCAGGAGCCCAGGCGTTGTAGGGAGGTCATACAGGCACGTGGAGGCCACACACAATACTGAGCCTCATTTTGACTTGTTTTAGAAACATTACATCAAAGTTGGATCAGCCTGTAGTGTGCTTTTCCACTTTAATTTTGTGTGTGACTCCAAATCCAGGCCTCCATTGGTTAATAAAATAATAAATAAATTTGATTTCCATTGAGGATTTTTGTGTGATTTTGTTGTCAGCACATTCAACCTTGTACAGAACAAAGTATTCAATGAGAATATTTCATTCATTTAGATCTACGATGTGTTATTTGAGTGTTGCCTTTATTTTTCTGAGCAGTGTATATATATATATATAAATAGAAGTATAGCCTGATAATAAAGAGATCACAGTAACATGTTACTCTCGGTTTACATTATCGCTGACATTAGTACGGAGGGTTGAGAGTGGCCCAATAACATCATAAGACAGAAAGAACTGCTGGTAAACAAGCAAAAATACTAACTGTTTTCATATTTTGAGATATATTACTGACAAAGATATATAAATGACTTACTACAACTGGAAGGGTTTTGGAACTTCTGACTTGGAGGCCATTTTCAGTGATCCTGTTAGATCGGGCCGTGTTCAACGGAAGGGTTGGCTTTAAGAGAATAGGAATGATACAAAAGAGGAAAGGGAAGAAAGATGTAAACACAAAACCACAAAGACCTGCAGCACTCATGAATAACATTACACCTCTGAAGCACTGTGTGTAGGTGCTCAAAAATGAGCTCACTTTAAAGCTGAAAAAATGAGACTGTCACAATCAGATAAAGAAGAAAAAAACAAAAAAAATTAATACTATGGCTCTGAAAGACCTTTTGAGAAGCAGTTACTGAAAAAAAAAGAAAATCGCTAAAACAAATGAACATTCAGAATTTCAAACAAAGAAGCTGCTTGCGTTCTCAGAACAATGGACTGACCACCTCAGAGAAAAGTTAACTACGCAACATAGGAGGTTACAGATATGTAAACTAAAAGAAAGCATATTGAAAAGAATGGATGTTGTAATAAAAGCAAAAGATGCTTTGAAATACACTCGTCATCAAAAGAATGGTTGCACAAAAAGTTGAACCAATAACCAGAATAAAGCTTGGTGGGTAGGTTTGATGCGTTAAACATTCGAGGATTCGTATTTCATGATCAGGCTATGCATATGATGTAGGCAATGACAAGACTTATTGCTCTATCCGACTGACCCAACAGCCACAAGGGGATGCTATTCAGTCATCCTGTAGGCAGCCACTGGCAGGACTACATGCACGCAGACTATTACAATGACTGCCCTTAACACCACGTCAACACGTCAAAAAGACTGCAACAATGTTATGTCAGACTGTCATAGAGAGGCTCAGAATGGCAGCGGGTCATCTTTAGTGACACGACTTTCCTTGTGGTGGTGACCAACAAATCTGTGCGCAAGTGCTCTGAATTAGGAGCCAAGATGAAAGCTTTGTTGTCCATAAGGCCTGGTATCACTCCATCTCCACTCCAATCCAAAATCTGCAGTAACTGCATGAGGATAATCAAGCTGCACAAGATGGGTTATCGTAGGACACCATTAGGAACCTCTATAACTCCATGCGGAGATGTATGCATTTTGCGTTAACAAACACCGTGTCATGATGCCGTACTGAAGACGCTACTGCATGTGGCTTTGTCTGTCTAAACATAAATGATGTCTAAATTTTTCATAATTTGTTTTTCCTAGTAATACAGCACTGAACTCCAAACACTTCCTCCTCGATGCAACTATACTGTTGATGATGAGTGTATATGATATAATATTCAGTTGTAATATTTAGTTGTTTTAGTTAAGTATACAACATCTGCTTTGCTGAAAAATGAATAACTTGTGCTTGATGGCATTTAAATAAATGAAGGGTGATATTTAGCTTACACAGTAGTGTATATTAAAAGCACTTTGATTTTCTGTTGCAATTTTTTGTACATTTTTGTGTTGTAGTTTATCGGTGGGGGGAATAAATCATGGAGCTATAGTATGTATATGGTATATACAGCAGAGCAAAACAAAACAGTGTTCTACATAAACTGTTCAGCCATACCTGTCCTTTGTAATTTGCACTGCTGATGTCTCTGTCCAGGTGAGGTGTTCCTGCAGGACCTTTTGTTCTCCTCTCCGGCTCTCCGTCATTATCTGAGAAGTCAAAGTCCCACTTCTCTTGACTCTGGTGAGTTTTTTTCCGTCCATAAGCATAAATTGGTCTTGGTCTGCCAGGCACCATCCAGCCCTGCGGAGTGAGCACTGGAGTGTGACCTGAATCTGGCAACAGATGTCTCTGCCAAACACAAATATTCAAACAAAAGGAGTACTCACAAACACACGATATGACAGAATATATATTTTTTGATATTATTATTATTTTTATAAACATGATAGGGATCTGTTTATTTGCTGAATACATATTTCTACAATGGCAGCACTTACCGACCAAAAAAATTTCTTGGATTATTTTCGTGGATTATTCCATCACAGAATCGTGGCTTTAGCCAGGATTCCCGGAGTGCAGTGATTGAATTAAAATGCCGCTTAATTCACCAGAATGATCAGAATACAGGAATTGATCCTGGAAGAAGTTGGGGGTTGCTTATGCATCTATGTAAATAATAATTGGTGTAAAAATACCACTATCATTGACAGCCACTGCTCTCCTGATTTGGAATTTCTGGCACTGAAATATAAACATGTTTTCTGTTTCGGGCGTTTTCTGTTATAGTTGTCACAGCCACATATATAATACAGCATAATATATAATATAGGCTACTTGCTAGCAGCTGTAAACACTTAACAGAATGATCACCCAGATCACCACTTTTACTGTAATCTTAAAGACTGTGCTCCTGAAATTTCATCAGCATGGAAGTTGTGCACATAGAGGGAAGAACACATTAGACTGTGTTTATTCCAACATTACTAGAGGATACAGGGGGTCAACTCTTGGATTTAGATCATTCCTCACTTCTTTTAACCCCTGCCTTTAAACACATTATGAAACAAAGTAATAATACAGAAGACTGCCCCCAGAACTACTAAAACCTGGCCGGAAAGTGCGTAATGCTGCAGGACTGCTTTCAACAAGGACTCTCACTCTGAAACAATCCTGTTTTACATCAAAACCTCTGTAGACAGTGTCACAGCAGTGTAAACAGACGCATATATATTTTCCCAAGCAGAAAACCATGGATGACACTGAGGTCCAGAACTTTATGAAAGACAGAAATGCAGCCTTCAGATCTGGAGTCACAAGAACTGTACAGTACTGCAAGACACGACCTGAAGGTAGGCAGAGTGGTTAAGGCAGCGTATACGTAAAGGACTGAGGAGCATTTTACAAACCGGGATAACACATACACACGCACGCACACGCGCACGCGCACACCGTGGCATCCAGAACATAATGAACTATAGGCACAGCCAAGATTTACAAACAACAAAAAGCATCGCAATGGTAGACGATCTAACTCGTTTCTTTGCCTGCTTTGGGGCACAAGGGATGGACACTGTTAATACACCCCTAACAGCTACCAATAAGTACTCTCTTACTGTACAGACACAGAGGTTAAGACAAACCCTCAGATCTGTGCATGTCACAAAGGCCTGATTGGATCCCAGAAAGAGTGCTCAGAGACCCTGCCCCCCAGCTGGCGGATGCATTTAGTAAAATCTTCATCCTGTCTTTGTCACTGTTCACTGTTACTGTTCCTAATTCAGCTGTATAAATGACTACTGACCAGTGACATTTAAACCTATTATGGCAAAATGCTTTAAAAGACTGGTCTTAAAACATATCAAGGCCATCCTACCTCCAGTCCTGGACCAGCATCAGTAAGCCTACAGGGCAAATAGGTCCACAGACGATGCAATTGCCATGGCTCTCCACATAACACTAAACCATCTGGAACACCAGAGAACATATGTCAGGATGCTCTTCACTGACTACAACTCTGCATTTAACACCATCATCCTCAGCAGGCTGGTCAACAAACTTGACCTTAGTCTCGGAAATTCCATGTGCATGTGAATCAAAGAATTCCGTTCCAACCACCTACAGAAAGTCAAACTTTGCCACCATTTCTCCAGCCAGACCCTCAGCACTGGAACACCACAAGGATGTGTACTAAGTCCCCTCCTATATTCTTTTTAGGCATACGACTGCATTGCATCTTTGAATATTTAAAAACAATAAATAACTAAAATCAAGGAACTCATAATCTCACAGGGGATACGGTGAGAGCCTCACTCTCTTAAACATAAAGGGAGAAGAAGTGGTTTCCAGCTTCAAGTGTCTGAGGACCTCACCTGGACCACAAACACCACTGCTCTGGTCAAAAAAGCATCACTGTGGCCACACACACTTACACACACACTTACTATATTCTTGGAAAAAGCTAAAGCTGATGACCAAGCAACAGTAACATCTGTGTAAACCAAACTAGCCGACAATGCTGGCTTAACTGTCTGTCTACCCATTTATTTACTCAACCAGTTGTGGCTAATGGTCCCTATAGTTGTTTAACTTTTCAGTTTTACTTTTTAAGACACTTCCACATAAAAGCTGGACCAGCGAGTCAGGAACACAGCAACGTACAACAAAAAAGAGCCTGTAGAGAGACTGTTTTGTTTGTCTTTCATCCCACATAGTGTTTAATTGATGCGATGGCCAGAGGAATCCATCAAGCATACTCATTAGAATATTAAAACCATATCCAGGCAGTTCTCAGACAGGTTTGATCAGCAGCGTTTAAATGTGTTTTCATTGAAGTACTCTATAAACACTTTAAAATATCTTATTGTGTTCTCTAGAGAGAAAAACATGTTAAACACCTAGTATTGACTAGAGACCTACCATAGCTTCTCTTTGGCACTGACGTCGGCGGCACTTCTGTCTCTTCTTATTGCTGCCTCCGAATTTGGGCTTATCTATGCAAAAATCGCACATTCCGCAATCCGCTTTCGACACACAGCCTTTACACCGGCCACAGGAGCGCCGCTGCTTCTTTATCACCCGCTGAAATATACACACACACGCGCATCAGGGCAGGGACCAAAATCCGATCCGATCTTAACAAAAAAAAAAAATCTTAATACTCTAGTCATTTGGGTGCAGTAAAATAAGATGGGAAGACAGAGAGGGTTATTTTTATGCACAAAGACAACTTCAAATGACTGCCCTTTACATCAACCCCCTTTTACATTTTGGGGCTTATTGTGATAAAGGATTGGCAGCAGAAAAACATCGATTTAAATTTTTTTTTTTATCTGATTTAAATCAGTCTCTCTTGCTTATCATCAATATGCACTATTATCATAGAAATCCTTCCTTACTTATTTGTATAGAATTGTATAAAACACGTACCTCTTCTTCCTCTTCATCATCATCATCATCATCATCATCATAAAATGGCGATTGCTCATCAGAGTCACTGTACTGTACAGCAGACACCTGCCAGAAGACAAATACTGTGTTTAATCTAATGCACAGCATTTTCTTTTATCATTACAAAGCAAAGATTCCTTGATTTTTTACATTTTGTACCCAGTCAGTGCTGGTCAGAGCCATGGGATATGGTGCAGAAGTCTTTATTTGTAATCACAAAGGCAGCATCACCGGCAGGGGTTAACATGACGGCACATAAGCATGTGTAAGAGTGTCTGAGGCTATAAAATGAGCAATACACATAAAACATGTACTCCAGGTTCACCTACTCCATCAGCTCACCACTGCAACATGAAGCACCACAACACACACACTTATTATCAAAAGAGCCGTTGTACCCAGAAGGAGGAATAGGATTGCAATGCTGTTCGGAAAGAAAGATAAGCGTTACTGTGCAGCCTGAATATTCAAGACCAAGGGCTCGCAGAAGATCCGCAATCATGGGTATTGGGTCAGTCAGGTAGAGTAATAAGGTTCGTCCTTGATTACATCACATACATGGCTGAACATGAAACCTAAATCAATCTCATGTCTCACAAAGGCGAACCTACCCACCAAGATTCATTCCTGTTGCTAGTGGAATGAAATAAAGTCTTGTATTAAAAAGAAAAAATGAAAAGAGTAACTGTGAGAATTATTTTCAACATAGCCCTAGTTTGGGAACCACTGCAATACAGTAACCTGAATCCGAGTTCTACCTGAGTCCACCAGAATTCTATCGTTTTGTTTATTTAACAGCAGAATTGATTACACACTCCAGAATTCTTTGCACTAAAATGCGTGATTTCATAGAACCTCTTCTCAATATCTATGGCTCTATTGGTTCGCTTTTTGTTTTGGAGGAAATTTTTGATAAAGAAATTTGTAAGGATTGTGAGCCTGATACAGTTCTTAAATGTAGCCCAAATATTTCTGGATAAAAATAAATGTATGGACATTAAACATATTAAACGTGCCTGTGAGAAACGACAATATGCAGACAGTTCATTTTAAATTCTCTAAGAAAATATTTTTGAACTTGTTGTAAAGCTGTATCAACTTGGATAAAAAAAATAATTTTTTAAAATATTCAGTAAAAGAAGTGAAACAAGGAACTTACAAGCTTTTTTTTTTATTAGGTTCTCCATCAGCAGTGCATGAATCTGAGCTAGGCTTGGGCAAGACCTAAATAGCACTTGAAAAGTTTCTGAGTGCTTGCACAGCTGATGCTCGTTGCTGGCCAGTTGCTAAGGTGTTGCTAAATATGAATAGAACAACAAAGGAGCAACAAAGGATGAATAAACATCACACAGAGGAGTGCAGGCCTGTGGCTATGGATTAGACTTTGGGTTAGGGTTAGGGTTAGGGTAAGTACAAGCAGATTTGTGACTGTTGGGCAAAGGAAACAATAGGGTTTGGATATGACGAAAACGAATGTGACCAAAGGAGGAAAAAAAGACAAGTGCAGGTCACAAGACTGAACTCTTGCTTGGAGGTCTGCATCTGTTTGTTGAGCCTAAGTACAGCAGATGAATGTGCACTTTTCCATCCCATTCACTCTTAATGTGAAAACTTCTGAATTTAAAAACCTGTATATAAGCATACAATTCCCTATCTGACATTCCAAACATAATCAAACATTCCAGATTTGGAACAGTGTCAATATCTTAAATATTATGATAATGTTTAATATTGTCTTTGGTTAAAGGAAAAACTGTAAAAGTTACACACGCACGCACGCACGCACGCACACACGCACACGATATTTTAAATACTTTATACTTCCCTTGCTATCAGGCTTATTCCGGAACTAGGTGCTGGACCTATGGGAGGGAAATCCAAAAAAGCTATTATAATTACAACAGTAAAATGTAAATGCAAACTTCTAATTATATTTTTTTTCTAAACATCTGCACAAATATTCTGCCAAATTCAAATGTTCACATAAAAAATGTAAAACAACTATTACTGATTTCAGTTTGTCATTGTACTGGTGTCTCATAACCATATTTGAAATGTTAAATAGGGAAAATAAAATCTGAGCTTAATTTTGTCTTTGCCTTGTCTTTGTAATATGATCAGTATGTTCCACAACTAACACAAAATGTAGTGTTTATGCTGTTATTTATAATAGGCTGCATATCTGACTAAACGAAAATGTAAAATGGATTAATCAACAGCAAAGTGACAGTTTAGGATACATTTTTCAGAGTGGACAGGATGGAAATGAACATTGGCGCCATCTGCTGGTCAAATTATATAAAGATTTTTGTTCCAAAGCAATCAAACGCTGAGCCACAACAGACTAATGTTTAGTTCCAGGTCTGTTTACTGATTCTGCACCTGCTTGCATAAAGAAGCCTCTCTGCCAGTGAATTTCAGTAATATTCCAGAAGAAAAAAAAACAACAACAATAAGAAAAAACTTTTATATGCAGTATGGATTTAAAAGACTTTGCTCATATATAAAAGCTACTTGCTAACCGTGGCTATATTCCAAGGTAGTGCTTATTAGTTGCTCCCACCAGCTGGCGAATATGGAGCTGTTTCTGTGACATATTTACAGGATACGTGCAAGTTAACATTATAAGAAAAGCACACATTTTCTATATAAATAATTTCTTTTAATCTTTTTTTTTTTAGCTGACTCTAGGCTAGTGGGTGTTGGTTAGCTACTCTAGCATTAGCAGTTTAGGAACGCAGCGACAAATGATTGGCAGAAATTAGCGATGTCACACAGCATTATTCTTTCAGTATTGTACTTCAGATAACATCCACATTGCACTGCTCACAGGAAAACATGACTCCTCGTTTGTATCTTAGCATTGTGGTTTTGCTGTGACGTTCTGAGTTCCCTTTTCTAACACAGGTGTTTGTGGTGTAGGAGAGCCACCCATGTCTCTGACATAATACATTAGGAAGATTAGCTGTCCATACTGAGCTGCAACAAGATAAATCCTATCATTCATGGTTTATTACCTGCAGCATTAGGTTTTAACAGTAACCAGTACCAAAATAACTGGTATGCAGAAAGCATAACAGTTTGGGATTGTAGTCGCTGTCAGCAACCATATAGCTAGCTGGCTACATAGCCCGTTTAAAAGTCAGACTACATATAAAAAAAGCTGTTCCACGCGAACAATACTTTAGCTTTAGAAATCAGTGCTTCATCTATTTCTTAATCCTACTGTTGTGATGATCCTTGAAAACTAAAATATGTCTGATGTAGCTCAGTGTTTGAGTGCTATGGTTCATTATTATAACACCTTGATATAATTTCAGCAGCTGTTATAAAGAAAGGAATTTTTAGCCTGCTATCACTTATACCAGATGTATATGATGTACCTGATCACTTATACCTTGTTTGTGCAAGCATTTTTTCATAGCCAGTTCTTTAGGGTTCTGTTAATCAACATATATTTACATGTTGGTGAACTTGAAAAACAAAAATGCAAAGTGATAAAAGTAAATCACCAGCAGATGGCGCCAATGTTCATTCCCATTTGTCTTTTTATTTTCTCACTTTAATGTGTCCCTCCAGAAAACATGAATCACAAACTGTTATTTCACTGTCCATCTCGCATTTTCGTTTTGTCAGAGATAAAGCCTATGGCTGTGAAGAAATAACAGCATAAACACTGAATTTTTATTTTAATTTTGGTACACATGCATTTCAAAAGGAACAGGCAAAGTCAAAGTGAAGCTTGGATTTCTTTGCGTCCTATTACCTTTCCTTAGATATGGCCATGACATACCAGGACAATGACAACATTTTTAATCTTTTTTTATTTTTTTTTATTTAATCTCATGTTCAATTTTGGCAGGATATTTGCACAGATGTTTGGGTAAAAAAATGGCAAATAGAGGTATGCATTTACAGTTCACTGTTTTAATTATAATATTTTTTTGGCAGGATTTACCTCCCATAATCGCCCAAGCATCTAAATGTTACATGACCTTATAAAACGACCCAGTTTCCACAGTTTTACTTTGTCTTTAGCTAAAATATTCATTTGCAAACAGTCTTCAGCACAAAAGATGTAGACTAACTGTCATTCGTATTTCCTGCATTAAATGTAACAATTAATGAGAAATTAATATAATTGCAATTATTGCAACCTCTTACATATGTAAACATAATTGAGTGTTGGTTGAATTAGCATCAATTTGTGACCTGATTGTACAACTTCAGGAAAAATAAAAAGTGACACTTGCAGCACTGAGTAGGATTAAAACACACAACAAGACTGAAGAGTTTACATTTAAATGTTGTTTGTTGGTAGACGACTTCTTTATAGAAAGTATACTGACAGAAGAATATGCTGTGGAGAAATGGTTACACTGCTAACCTTGGAGATTGTGCTTGCAGTTTCAGATCTTTCCGACAACCGTCTTTCCGGCCTCTGAGCAAAAAAAGAAAGAAAAAAAAAGGCAGCTTTATATCTCTTATACCGATCATTTGAATTACAGCTAAAAAATGCACTTGTTACGTTTGGACAATTTTTGCACCTTACCAGAAGAAAGTTTGAGAGAAAAGCTGGTAGATGAAAATGAAAAGTAAAATAGACAGCAAGCTACTTCTTTATTTGTATATTAAGATGGCGTAAATAAAATGCAGAGTACGAAATGCAACCACTTTCAGTGAGCTTATAATCTTAATTACAACCAAATTTATGTTGCAATGTAATTTATATAAATGTTTTGCTGTTCCCCATCAAAAACAGCACGCTGAATTATTTTATTTACAATGACCTCAGTGACCTAAACAGACCATGCTTTGCATTATGTAACAAAAACAAAGAGTCTTCCAAAGACTAAAGTTTTCTAAGGTTTGTGAACTAAGCTTATTTGTTGCACATTTAGAATCACAAGCAAAACAAACCTGATGTCAGTATAGAGGTGGGCAATATGGCAAAAACATTATATTGAATAAATGATATGCAAATATGCAAAAAACATGCATCACAATATTTAGTTTTACTGAGATATAACAAACTGGAACAGACATTTGTACTGCTACATATAAAGTTATAATGATAATAATAAAAAATAATAATACTAGTAAAAGGAATACTGCACATACGGGTAGCACTGGACAGTGTGATGTTGCAGGAGGCACCTCTTCCGATTTCCTCTAAAAAAGAAAAAACAAACAAACAAATAAGCAAAAAAGAATGCTTGCTGAAAATCAGGTTCTTGCATCAGGTTTATATTATTTGCAATGTTAAATCCCAAATTTGTGAACAACTTTCACAATATGTGGAGGTTCTTTATGATCATGCTCTTATTAAATAAATGAATAAATAAATAAATAAAGATATTTAGAAGAGGGCACTCATCGGCAGAGGTTAATCACTAGACATGAAAGCAGTATACATCAGTATGTACAGTCCATACTTTTTTTGTTATACTGCATTGCTTGTTAAATTTTGCTTAAAACCATACCTCAATCTTGGTTAACAGAAATGAAGACCTAATAAGACAATAGCTGTAGCCTTTCCCTTTTCAAACCCAACCTTTTTTAAAAGGAAACACTGTTTAAAAGCCAAGGTAGGTTACACAAGTGTAATATTGTTGGGTACAGCTATCAACAGTGAAGTGCCAAAATCCAGGTCCATGAGTGACTTGATGTTTGATCCAGGTAACCAGCTTAAGGCACTAAGCAAGCAACCTAATGAAACCAAGCAGAAGGTCCTCTTGGGACTCCCAGCTACGGATGGCTGTGGCATCGTCAGGAGTGAGACTTGTGTTAGAGCCAAGGCTTATACGATTGCACCACTTTGTTACTGCTCAATCATGTTTTTGTATGACAGCATAAATTGTATTTATGTTTTTTGCTTCCTATGTATGCTCTTTAACTAAATCCACATTAATAATTCTTTTTACAGCAGCAGAAAATGGTAATTAATAGATCCATCAGGAAGCATATATAAAGAATGTGCTTAACTCAACTGCGATGGTCACATGTTGTAATCTGAATGCATTTTGTACTGCTTTTTTTTTTCTTTTTTCTTTTTTTGCTCCACTACTCTCTTTTTACAAATGCAATGGAGAACATCCCAGGTGGTTACAAGTTCAAACAATTTCAACCAATATTTAAATTCGAGCTTTAAAACAGACAAACTGAGTTTCTAAAGGCTTAGTTCAGACTCCAATAGGATGGTGGGTTTGCCACTCAATGAGGCCAAGAACCAACTGCTTTGATGGGGAACAGCCATTTAGATGGCATGCAGAATTATTATTATTTTGCCTCCATTACCTTAAGAGTGGGGCATAAGCACTTCCTCTTGCGACACCGAACAGGCCTTCTAGAATCAGGACTCAATTTTCCATTCCTGCAGCTGGCACATGTCCCACAATCCTCTGTAAGCTGGCAGGCTCGGCAAAACCCACAGGGAAGCCACTGGACAAAACAGTGACAAGAACTCTGCTTCTTGTCCTGCTTCGTTAAACTACTTAAGGAAAATTATCGTGAACCTCACCATAACATACCTTTCTGAAGATAATGTTGCGGCTGTCTTTAGCTGAACAAGGGGGGAAAAAAAAACAAAAAAAACAACAACACAAATCATAATTTGTTACTGTTAAATATGTATATATTAGTGCTGGGCTGCACCTACAAAAATTTATATTTAGTTTAAAAAAGTATTGTGGTGTATGATATAATAAAAAAAACAAATAACAATAACAATAACAAATAAAAAATAAAAAAACAATAAGAATCACCCAGCAAATTAACGTAGATTATTATTTACCAATAAAATTTACCAACAAAAGAGCATTTATAACTGTGCAGCACAAAGTCTGATTTAACACCCAGGTAATAACATACAAAGCTGAAGACATACAATGGTGTGACCTTCACATAACATCATCATCAGTTAAATTACTACCATTACTTACAAGCGTTGCAGGCTCTGCTGCATATCCCACACGTGGTCTGTCCCTCTACACCTGTAAACGAGTTCCTACATCTTACGCAGATCCTATAAGGGGGTGGGGGAAAGCAAACACAGAAACAAGTTTATACTGCACTGACATTATTTATATTTTCAAAATACAAAAAAAATACACAGAGTAGTATTACGCAATCATACCCAAGGACAGCATTACGTGGGATGTATGTTGGGTCATTCTTGGGGTCTGAAGTTTCCAGAGGAAATCCTCCATTAGAAGGGCCATTCTGGCTGGTTGGGGTCGTGGAGGGGGTTCTATAATCCGGGCTGGGGTCATCATGGGATTTTGATGGACTAGACGTTCTTTCTTTTTGTCTAGAGGATGGACTAACCCTGCTTTGAGCAGACTGACCAAGGCTAAACATGGGGCCTGGACTGTAGGTGCGGTCAGCAGCGTCTGCCGATTCATTCTGAAAGCTCGATTCAGAAGAAAAGCCACAGTCAGCCGGAGAGGAGCGTCCAATCTTTCGTTTCTACAGGACACAGGAAGAGGAGTTTCAGAGGAAAACCCAAAGTCAGTGAGTATAAAACTGTCCAACCACGGTTTTACCCCTAACGTGACTGAAGGAACTATTTTCAGATAATACATATAAAAAATTTTATTTTTTATTTATGTTTTGATATAGCCCCATTGTTTTCAGGGTTAAGAAACAAAGTGTTAAATTAAATGACATTTGATTTAAAAAGCATAGTTAGTTCATAATCTCACCAATGAACACAAGCTCATCAGTACCACTGTAAAAAAAAACAGCTGCACAAATTACCTGTGCTTTACAGCACCTGGTAGCTTGTTCAGATTCTTTCTCCAGGCTTTCTCCACTTAAAGAATGTACCATCAGATTGGGCACCCAGTCAAAAATTTGGGCACCCAGTCAAAATTTCTGTTATTGTGTTGGGGTAAGTCAGTAGAAGATAAACTGATCTCCAATAGGCATTAAGTAATTTTTATAAACTATTTTTAAACAAGATTAGTGTACTTGCACAGAATTTGAGCTCAGAATTGATTTGATTATGCTTTGGGCTGGTGTTGCAGCCAGAAGCACAGGGGACACTGCTGGAGAAAACAAGGATTCAGTTAAATCCGCACCCTCAAAGTTTTTGAGTTGAACCATCAGTTTGTTTATTTTTTTTTTGCTTGTGATTCTACTGTGTATTATAATAACAAAATAAAACAGACTAGCTTACAAAATGAATGAAAATTCTATATAAGTAAAATCAAAAATGCCCTTTATTCCAGCTGGGCCATCCGTTGTGCTTTCTTTAAAAGAAATTAATGTGTTAATAAAACTTAATAAAACATTTCGATTATTTGAGAAACTCACAATGCAACATTGGTGACTTATTTATTTTGACAAATTTACTATAAAACTTATAAATACAATGCAGGCAGTAGGCCTATATACAAGGCAGAAACTGCTGGCAGCCTTGATTTTAACTGTGTGTTTTTGGGTTGTTAACTGTGTGTTATCCTGGTGTAGGACCCATGAACAGCGACTGAGGTTCTACTGACAGGTACAGCCCTAATTATATCCCAGCACATTCTGGAATTCTTCTAAATTCAAATTCAACACAAGAATCCAAAGATTCCATAAGCAAGCTGGGAGACTTGCTTACGGTAATGACCATACAGGGTGCCCTTTTGCTTTGGGTCATTTTCCTTTTCTTGTTGTAAGAAATAGAAATAAAAAATCTTGCTCAAAATATTAAAGAACTGTGTCATTCTTAAATTCATGCCTTCTAGAAATCAGGGCATCATTTACTTGCTTAGTTATTCATTGTAGCAGAAATTTTGACCAAGGTGCCCAAACATTTGCTACCCACTGCTACATGCGGACCTATAATAAGCAGAATTATTCTTTGCTTACCCTTGGCCCTCTTTTTGGTGGCTCGCCATCAAAAAATTTCCCCATTCTGAAGTCAAAATTTGTAAGGTCGATTGTATTCTTAATGCATTTCAGCAGCTCAATCTTACTCCGCACTCTTTCACCTTTAGGGCTGCAAAAAAACACACACACACACACACACACACACACACACACACACACACACACACACACACACACACACACACACACACACACACACACACACACACACACACACACACACACACACAGGTTAATATACACAAAAACCAAAAACCAAGCAGACAGTAAATGTCATGGTAAATACCAAGCCTTTACAGTCTTTAATACTTGTCAACATGTGTCCAGATGTTTTTAAAAATGTTTTTTCTCCTCTATTTTAATGTTTCAAAAACCTCTGTTTCCAAAACAACTGCAAAACCTCCAGTTTTAATAAATAAATAAAAAGCATCAGCCTGTCAGTCTACACCATCTAAAATGCAGAACCACATATCTGCCACTTAAAAGGCCATATAATATGTCTCATAGTAGTGAGAACATTTCTCATAATAACTTAACATCTCACAACAACGACTTATTATTTTATAACAATAAAAAGAGTTTCATATTCATATGACGACAAGTTTTTATTAACAACCTGCTAACTGTGAGACACTAAACCATAATTGCGGCATGTTACGTCAAGAGAAAGTAAATCATGACTGAGATGGTCATCCATCTACTATTAATTCATAGTAAGTCTTCATTAAAAAATGCTAAGAAATAATTGTAAATAATTATTATGAGCACCAAGCCATAATTTGGAAATATTGGTCATATTTGACACTCATTATAATAAGATGCCAAGTCACAGAACAACTTGTTTTTTCTGAGAAATTTGGAACATGGCCTTAGAATTGAAATCTGCTTTTGTGCATAATTGGTTAGCCTTCTTTCAGTCCATTGTTCAATGCTCAAAACCCTTACAGGCCCACCACAGACCAAGCATTTGTGGTACAGGGTTGTGTGTTGTAAGTATGAGAGTTGTTTAGACAAAGTTTTTACACACCTTGTCCACTTACAGCCTACTCTGTTAGACATGACTATTTACCGTGACCTTGCAGACCTTACAGTAAAAGAGCAGTACATTTTTAAAAACTGTCATGGTGATAATGAATTTCATAGTGATTTAATGCTACAGCCCTGCCGTAAACGTACCTCATGTAATATGTGTCAATCTGCCCCATGCTCATGCCAGAGCGCCGTAAAACCACTCTGCGTTTCCAGCCTTCTCCTAGTATTGGCCAGTCTTCCCAGTCCTCATCTCCAACCCGCCTCCGTGGTGGTTTTCTACCCCTTCTGCTTAATAAACAGTAATATATACACTGTACAACAGCAGCTAGAAAGGTAACAACAACCAACCCACCCTACATCCTTCTCACATAGGCCAACAAATTAACAGAATAACCTTGTTTTCCCCCCATACAGGTAACAAAAGCAGTCAATCAAAACATTTGGTCCAAAGTTTGCTTCTTTACTTTCTGAACTGGGATTACATGTCTAATTAGTTAACAAGTGAATAAAGCTTATATTCCCGTTTACACTGTTGGAAACTGTATGCCAACATTACATACCTAAACTGCATAGACGTGTTGATGTAAACTATACTTAATAATGTGGTTTCCAACACAAACTTGCTTACACCTAGCATTTATATGGGTTTCATTTTCATTATCTGAACATACAACCCAAACTCCAACAAAAGAAGCACAATATGTGGGAAGCGCAAAAAAAAGTTTTTCAGTTTTAGAGATTTCAGTAAGTTAGCTTTCTGTCTGAATCTGGTGAGAACACTGCGTATTGTGATGTTAAGGTCTTACCCTGACTTAATGCAAAGTAATGCACCTGTAATTTAAAATTTTTAATGAATCTTAATGAACACTAGTAGTGTTCTAGAAGAAGCGCATTAACTCTCATCCAGCACTGAGTTTATCATCTGTGGCTGCTAAAGCAGTCTGTAACTCACAGTTCTAGCTTCATTGGAAACTTTCTCTATATTACGTATTGCAAGCAGTGCCACACATTTAGGGAATGAATACTTCAAATAAATCACACAACACAGCAAGAAACAGCTTCTAAAATACATTAGTGTCTTTAACCACTGCTTTCATTTCTTCCAGGGTTCCAATATTTCACAGAATCCTTATTCAAAATGAAGCAGGGTATTTTTTAGAAAACTTGGAAGCTCCTGAGGTAGGTCAATGCAACTCCTTAACTCGTGTGAATGTGCTTGTAAGCCAAAAATTTACAGTACAAAAGAAAGTTTTTATTCCACACTATACACAAAACACAAGCACCGCTCCAGAAGTGCCTTATTGTCATTTTGCAGGTGTTCTGTTAACTGCTTGCTTTTTCCAGGACAGTTCTACTAGCAGTTTGTGCACATGTGCAGTGGAAGAAAAAAAAGAAAAAAAAAAGAAATTAGAATAAGGATATGAAAGACCCATTTACTGAGCTAAAATCCAGCTCAATCTATCAGAGTTCAAGAAAATCAGATATCAGCCTTAATCCGGACTGAGACTGCCTAAAACTTTCCATTATCATTTCATTACTGATTGCTTTGTTATCGTGCGTGTAAATGTCTGAGGAGCACAACATATTCACAGATTCATAACCTTATCTTGCAATACCTTACTAGGGATCTAGGTTTAGAAACTTTAAAGGAGTTAAAGTAAATTAATTACTTTCTGATAATTCAGTGATTATGGTATAAACAAAAGGGTTTGAGGTGAATGCAGTGAAACGGTCCACTGTAGGTTCATTGTAGTGAAACTTACCGAATGAGATTTCTTTACAGTAGTGGTGACAGAAACCATGGGCTGTGAAATGTACAAGACAAATGCGGCCAATTCATTTCGTATCCAAAAAAAAAAAAGTAGATGAGTGTATTCAGAAGGGAGCATTTCACACCAAATCACTATATTATTTACATCTCAAAGAATAAACTATACCGACAATGTGGAAAAAAAAAAACAACAACAACTGGATATACCTTTAATCACTTCAACATCTGGCTCCCATCACCACCACAGTGAATTATTTTAATTTGACAAGTCTCTCTACAACAGTGCATTTTACATCCCACCACTTTAAACGACTTTGTTTACAGCGTAACACGTTTGGTATGAAGAAATCTGGACGTTTTATCCACATTTGAACCCTCTCCAAGTATGTGATGACTAAAGGAGTCTGCTTGAGACTGACAACTGTGGTATAAATGTCATTTTCCCTAAAACTTAGTATCTCCAGTTCAAAACAAAAGAAGCAACCTTTAGACACCCAACATGTTTTGTAGGGTAAGGGGAAATCTGGTAAATTTGATTTTTCGCCAAGGTAGTCCTTGCACATACCTCACTGTTCCGCTTCCTGTGTGGTTCCACTCACTGCCCGCCACACTCCCACTCCGCTCACTCCCGGCCAGACTCTCCTTGTCCAGGTCGCAACTCAGGGCATCTTCTTCAACACAGTCCTCCTCCAGAGGCTCAAACCAGTCCGCTGGAGGCTCATCTACAGCTTTTACAGGCTCACTGCCTGTTTCACTCAAGGCTTGTCCAGCACTGCGGTCTGTGCTGTTATCTCTGGCGTCTGTGCCGCTGGACAGGCTTGTTTTGTCCTCAGTATTGGACATGTCCACATCCATCCTCTTAGGCCCGGCGGGTCCTTCACTTCTTTCTGCCTCTTTCTCTTTCTCCATGACTTTATTACAACCTTGTTGATTTATTCAGCATAACGTTTGCATTAGAAAATACCAGTTATCAACCATATGCAATGACGTCCTTCCTTATCACAGGCTAGCATAGCATGTAAGTCAAGACATCGTTGTTTATGCAATAAAGTAAACAGAGTGGCTTAACTAACTGTCATCAAGGCTGGACATACAATAGAATTTGAGACAGTCAACGAAAACTTAGAGTTTTGGATATAACAACCAAATTACCTAAAGTCACTAGATTAGACTGTTCTTACTTAGCTACTGAGATACTATAATGTACCCAAGCTAGCTATAAGGTTATGTCACTATTTAACTTACGGCTGAGTTGTGTAGATGCCAGCTATGTTGTTTAAGAAGACTTAACTTTTCTAATATTATCTAGACACACTGCGCTTAATGGTAAATAACTGACTTTGCTATTAGCTGTAAATAGTTGAGCTTCCTCTAGCTACCTGCCTAACAAGCTAGCTAGCTTGTTAGCTATTCAACCAAATCACACAGCAAGCTAACAGCTGAAGAACCAAGTTCCACCACTTCGCACTAATGCCATTCTGAAAAATATTATTTCGTCTCTCACCTTTTAATTTATAAGCTTTTCAGCTCCAGAGCGAGTAAGATTGGAAGTTGCCGCCTCTTTCCCTGTTTCATGATCAGATGGCTATCACTGCTAGCTTAGCCTGGTCTAGCTAGGCTAACATTGCGGTTGTGTCCCAACAAGCGCACTTATCCACTATCTAGAGCGCCTAGCCAGTTCCGGCTAAGAACTCCGAATAATGGGAAGAATTTCCTGATAGCAGCTTAAGTTTTCACTTAAAGTCTGCACACTGGACACGATCTTCAATAGTAACACGCTTTTGCTTTTCATAAATACTGGGGAAAAAATAATAACCAACGTATTAAAAAGCCCCAATAATAGCGTTTAAGAAATAGAACGCTTAACTCAAGGTAGTACACGAGTACACGAATTAGGACGTACTCCAACGCGCATATTTAAAGCAAACTGAGAACCCAAAAGCCAAAGTTGTCTGGCAAAGCTGCTGATCTATTTGGATTTTCACAGTCTTCACATTCTGACGCGATTCTTACATTCACGACAAAATGCTGCACGCTTTTCTTTTATTCGATTATTATTCGAAAGACTTACTTTCTAGAAAGCGGAAGCTCCGGGGTATTGAACTCGGACAAAGAACGTCAGTCTGCACCATGTGACTGCAGTTCAAACCGAAATTACTTTTTAAGAGCTTCACGTTAGATTTAGAGCGATGTGAGTGAGATGTTTACACTAGATGACCAAATCTCAGCATATGTTGTGTTTTACACCAAACAATTGGTCCAGTACCAAAACAATAGGAAAGGAATGGTGGTCTTTGCTGTGGGTTTTCTCCTCTTTAGGAAAAAAAATATAATATTTTACATTGTAGCAACACAATTTCTGTTACAAGTAGAGGTCTTTATTAACACCAGCAGAAACGGCACACAATCTTGCAGAGGAACTAATGGAAAAGGTCAGGCCCATGTACCACATCTTTGAATTAAAGCCAAAACACATTAATTTATCTAAGTCATTGGTCCTCCTTGGGAGAAGGGGAGGCAACCCTTGTGACATGTTACCAGTCCATCATAGGGCAGACAACAACATAATCATATAAACGTCCTTTTTTACACATGGCCATGTCACAAAGCTCCTTAGAGACAGCTCGGCCCCTGGTGGGTGCAAAATAGCATCCCGCATAAGCCGTTTTGCTGGGCCATCAACCTAGGCAAAGTCCCTACGGTGCATTAACACACAAACCATAGGGGACTTGCACTGTGACTCCTAACAACTAAACGTAGCAGGGATGCCACTTTTCTCAGCTGTCCCAAACTGTCCCCCTCTGTTACCTGCCTCTGATGTGCCTCTCTCAGTGTGTAACAAGTCCAAGCTGTCACAGCTCCTTCTATCTGGTTTCTGTGTCCCTGCCATCTCTGGTTCATTGCATTGTCCAATGCAGTGTCCCCTTTTTTCCTACAGTGCCGACATTGCAGTTTCTTGGCCGTGGGGCTCCTCCACTGTGTAACAGCACAAAACAATAGGAAGTGCCCTATTGGCTCCGGTTGCCCTTCATTTAGCTGAAAAATGTGTCACCCAAGCTGCCCTTTCATGCGATAAATGATGTGCCCTCTAGAACAAGAACATTTAATAGTGTCCTATGTTCGGGGCCTTCTAGTGGAGAAATCAAGAAGCAGTGTCCTATAAGGTTCCCTTACAATGGTTTAAACCTGTATATTGTTCCTGAAGGCCACAAAGAAGCGCTTTCCAGTATTAACAATGGGATGCATCGCTGTGTAGGGCACTTCTACAGGGAAGAACTCACAAAGTGCCCAGTTACTTGCTCCTCTAACTGATAACTGCCCCTCCAGTTCTGTAAAGGGTGTGCCTACATGCATGAGAATATGGGGAAATTTCCTAATGGATGCCCCTCCAGAGGATGTGACATGGTACCCTCAAAAAACACCCAAATAATGCTTTCTTATATGCCATTTCAAGTGAGAAAACACAATAAAGTGACCATGTAATGGAGAGTAAAACCCAGTAAAGAAACTAATGCAGTAAGCTGTAGTCTCCCCTAAAATGTGCCCTTTAGGTCAGGTTTTTTCCAAAATGGTTGTAGTGAACAGTCTAAAGCTATCTGCCAAAAAGTAAGAGGTTCTCTTTAATCTTGTTGTCATTTGAGGTGAATATTCTATTAATTATGCGGTTATTAAGCTATATAAACACATGTCCTAAGGAACCCACTGTCTCCTTTAATGACTAATAAGCTTCCAAATCAACATTCACGTTACCATCATGTTTGTGTGTCAAGTTTCCTGTGTCTTTTAATTCTACTTTGTCCTTGTGAAAAATGTAATTATTAAATGTTTTAACTTCCTTGTTTTTTTTATGATAGAGGTGTGATTATAATCTCAACTGCCTAATAATAATGCTTATTTTAATCAAGGATAAAGACAACATGGTGCAGCTATTTATTTATGCAAATAATATGCAGAATAGGCAATCAGCATTTTTTTCCCAAAACTGCTGTAATGCAATCTCGTTCATGTTCCGATATTAAATTAACCACACTGTCACTGATGAGATTCAGTTAGCAAAACGGTGTTCATCATGCATCTTAAATGACCAAGGCTTTGGAGGTTCCTGAGTGATCCCCTTTCCCCCAGTCATTCTAAAACTCCAGTACATGTAAATATAGATCAGAAATAGGCATCAACAAAATTAAATAAAAGTATTCATCTTATGTCACAAACCTCACACAATCTCAAAAAGATAAAATATACTATATTGATAATATTTCATTTTGATTATGGGAAAAAAATTATATCCCTTCATATTTTATGAATTTTAATCCTTCAAAATTTGATGTCTAGAAAACACTCCAAAAAAAAGTAGGGACAGGAGGATAAATGTGGCTTGGTGTTCTCATGAGAAAATAAACAGACCACCCTCACACGAGACGTGTAAAAGGCAGCTGCTTTGTAACGTGAATAAATGTTCTTTAGGGTGCCTTGACAATGTGCAAGTTATTAACTTATTGTTTTATTTGGCACAATTTCCATTATTTTCATAAACAGCCTTTCCGCAGTCTTGACCGGTCCCCAGTAAAAAACTTCAATGAAAAGAAAAGAAAATATTAAATATTAAACATTAAACAACGACAACCCCAAGTGCTGTAGATTAGCGCTGAAGAACAGCAGTCTGTGGTTTATTTCCAAATGCTACAAATGTTTGGTATACCATGGTAGACAAACAGACCAAACCATGACCTGCTTTTAGAGACTATTCACACAGCATACACAAAGTAATGAAGGCATCTAATGAAATGGCAATACAGTGTCAAAAAAAAGAAAAGAAAAAAAAAAACACTCTGGGGACAACACTACGGTTATTAAAGGGCCTTTATCACATTTTCCCTGAGGTCTGCTTATGCCATTTGTGGGTGTTAAAGTTTAGGGATGTATTAAAAACAACAGAAGTCAATTTTAAGACTGTATGTATATGATATCAGTTCTAACTGGTTGTGCCACACTGTGATTCAACATAAAAGCAGTCCAGGCTCATATAGCCGCAATGTGAATGGGCAATCTACTGCTATAGGTTATGGTACTATTTTGATAATAGTAAGTTTACTAATAAATGCACTGGATTATGACTACACAAAAATAAATTCAGTGTGGGGGTTCTTGCACTTTCATTTTTTATATATGGACTGGAGACTGAATGTAACAATTTGAAACTTTAACAATGCTACCACATCAAACCAATTATTTACATGTTAAGGGTTTTGTTTTTCCATAATATGGGCCCTTTAAGATACAGAAAATAAGCAAATAGAAAAGAACAGAAATAGTTACTGGCAGTGCAAATTGCATTTTCAATTAATACAAAATCCATTACATTTTTTAAATTACATCTTCAGTTAAAAAGACCAAGTTTCAACTGGTAACACAGATGGTGAATGGAATCAACTTAAAAATGTCAAGTATTACAGACTGTATATGGCTACCGGTCCTTGTTGCTGCGCAAGTCAGGGGTCAGTGGGTCATGCTGAATGGTTTGGTGCAGCATTAGGGCCAGCAGCCCTGCTCTGTTTGTCATTGCTGTCCTCACATTACGCTCGTGCTCAAACAACTCATCCAGCTTGTACCACTGATATATAAAAAAAGAGACAAGTACAAAGGTTAGTTACAAGTCTAAAACAAACTAAAAGTAAACCATCAGCCTATAACGGTTAATATTCTGCCTGAATGTACTAGCCGACTCATTACAAAGTAATTTGCAAGTTGACATTAGGTCTGTTGGAGCATAGAAAAAGATTAGTTAAGCAGATGTGCTGGTGAAAACATGCGGTGCAGAAACGGAAAAAGGCACTGGTTCCGGGAATTTCTAAAGACACACACCCAGGACACACTGCATGCGGGGTAGAAGTGGTGTTTATTGGCCCAAGTAACCACACATCTCACCATTACTGTCCGGAGTAACTTAGAAGCAGGTGCATCAGACAGGATGCTAGGCTACAACTTGCTCCCTTGTGCCAGACAGAGAGCTACAGCTCAGCGTGCATGCTCAGTAGTAAAGTGCATGTAATCAACCGTTACACAGCGCTGTGTATCCTTTTTTTTACTGTTATTTCATGTCTTTGGTCATAAGGTACATTTTAATATTCAGTGCCATGAAAAGTATTTGCCTCTTCCAGATTACTGCTTTTTGTAACTATAAATGTTTTTAGATCTTAAAATAAAAAGGGGGTGTAAAAATATTTTGAACACTAATACATTCAGAAATGTTTTGTGATACTTTATCAATTTTTAAAAAATCGAGTTTTAATAATTTACCATGGTCCGCTAACACCATCATTACCAATACTACAGTTTATGGCGGTATGATTTTTTTTTTATAAGGTCAGTATTCTTAAATTAGATTTTAAAAGTTGCAATGTATCTCCTTACTTACAGTATCAAAATATATTAACTCTTAATCATGATACGTACTGTGTTTGCCAATACACAGCCCTGGTATCAGCCTTTCACATTGTTGTGGCACATCAATTGAATATAAAAATATAAATATATAGGAAATATATGTGTGTGTGTATAAAAAATTTGGAGTGTGTATGTGGTTTGACCCACCACTCGAACGCGCTCTAGGTCCACTTCTGCTCTCCGGAGTTTCTCCCAGCAGTAATGTTTGTTGCATTTGCGCTTTGAAACCCTGCAGTATTCACCCGTCGGCTCAAACACGTTACGTACTAAAGGACATCCACACACTTCATCCACTGGCACCTGTCCACAGAGAGACAGTGACAGAGACAAAGAGAGACAGAGAGAGACCATAAGCACAAAATGAACATCAATAATGATTGTAAAACTATCAACATTATTACCAAACAGCACAAGAAAGAAGATATCTACAAACTCCATTTCCTGAAAAGATGGAACTTTTTAAAAAATTTTGATTTGTCCATCCTCTTGAACTTTTATTCAACTGACAAATGTACAGAAGAAGTACAAAGAAAAGACCCTTTGGTTTTTTTTTTTAAAATATATATTTTTATATATATTATTATTAGAATTTGACAGCTGCAACAAACTCAAAGTTAGGACAAACGCATGTTCACCACTGTTTTACCTCACCATCCTCTTGTCACAGAGAAATTTTTATCAAAACTAAGCTGAAACATGATCTGATTACAGCACACATTTCCACTGTCTTGAGAGAAGTTTGGGTCCAGAGGACTCAGCAACACTGAGCTAATGTTTTGTTTCTAAGTTGTTGTTTCAAGTTGCATTTTTCAAAGCGACAGACTGTTATGCATTTCTCAAAGGGATAGAACGTGTTATGCATTTCTCAAAGTGGCAGACTGTGGTAAATGACTACAGCTTTCGGAAAGTACACCTAAACCCATGCGGCTGTATTTAACAAAGCTGCTGTTTCTCATGCAGTGCCATATGAGGCCACAAAATGTCATGCACATTCAGCAGTAGTTTCCAGCCTTGCCCTGAATGGACTGAGTTTTCAGTGTGAATGAATTCCCTGAATCTTTTTACACTAATCTGTACAGAAGGAGGTGAAAAAATTCTTAGCACTTTTACATTAAGAAATGTTTTGCTTGGTCCTTGGTAAAGCTCCCTTTAATACCCAGTCATGATCCTCTCAACTGCTACCAATTTACCAGCATATTGTGGTAGGCTTTAAAACAGAAAAATACAAATATTCTATAAACACCTTTTTTCCTTTTTTACTGTGAGTTGCAGGCATCAAATTCAAAACTGGTTAATATTTACAAAATACAATCAAGTCGTAAAAACATTAGACATCTTTGCGCTTTTGTCTGTTAAATGAAGGATCAAGAGAATTAATAATTGAGCACATGAAACAGACTAGATCACATTAAATACCTTTATTAGCCAATGTGCCTATTTAAATAGTTGCTCTTAATAGATATATTGACATTTTAAGTTCATAAATGAACAAGAACTCAGTGTCACTGATGCAAAGCGCTGCTCCCTGCTAATGTGCTCTTCACTGTAAAGAATTTTCAGTCCGCTAAACATTGCACCGGTATGTGTGTCACCAAGGAGACAGGTGCTTCACATTCAAAAATATTTATAAATAACAATCAAATGAAGTGCTACATGAAAAAGAATAATACAGAGAGCATTCATCTGCCCCACATGATATATGACCTGAACCCGCAACACTGAAATTGCTGATTTTGGATTGTGAGGGTAGAGCAAAAAAGACAAACAAACAAATAAACAAAAAAACTACTGATAAACTTGTCAAAATCACAGCAGTAAAATGTGCAGTATATTTTAAGTCTTCAGAGAGAAAATAATTTCTCACCTTTGGGTCTCTGGAGTGTTCTGGACATAATACCTGAAGCCTTTTGCAGTATGTTTTGCTTTGAGGGTTATAAACATCACAGAACAGTCTTGTTGCCCTGATAGCACAAACAAGAAAATTGAAGAGAAAAAATGAATAAAAAAACCCAAAACTAATGCAAAATGCTAAATGCAAAACAAAACTAAAATTATTGTGAAGTTATAAAGAAGCTAAATAAAGGAAATGCACCATAATAACAAATTGCAGAATGCAAAGGAAAGGATACCCAATAAACTACATATCAGCAGAATGTCACTAATGAAATTCATATCATCAGGTTTCAATTTGACAGCAGCAATAAGTCAGCCTCAGTCTGTTAGTGCTAAAGTAAACCTCTTACCCTTCTATTCGGGTTGGAAAAATTGACCCAAACGACGTCTGGCTCTCATACTGTCCAAGGGAAAGTTCATTACGACAGGGGAAAAAACAAACAAACAAAAAAACAATTAATAAATGCAGATGCATACTTAAAGTTCTGCTCATTTTTAACAGAACAGCTCCATCCTTTGTCATTTTACTTACTTACCTACACTCTTTTCGTTATTGATTGTACTGTATAAGCAATGCTTGGGAATGAATATGAGGTGGTGAGAGTGGCTTGGTGGTGTTTCATTTTGTATTTATTATTATTTTTTTTTTGCTTTTTTTATTTTTGCAACTTTGATACAATGGTAAAATCCTAATTAACATACTAATAAAGCTTAAAAGCATAACACATTGAACACGGTAATGTAATTACAGCTGTGTAAGTTATTTATAGCTGTGTAAGTTACAGTAAAAATATTGTTATTGAATGCTAAGATGAAGAGATGGAGCAGTTTAGACTTGCGTTTACCTTAGCGTAACACCTCTCCATATGCCTCAGCGCCACCTTGGGATTAACGGGATGACTGCAGGAGACACAGAAGATCTGAAGGTCTGTATCTTCACTGTCGGTTTCATTCACCTGAACAGAAAATTAAGGCCAATGCATATATATATATATATATATATATATATATATATATATATATATATATATATATATAAAATGAGTAAGTTAATGAATTGTGACTGTTTTAGGTACACAAACATCAAATTATTAGACACAATGATTAGACACATAAACGATGCATAAAATCTCAGCAATACATTGAATTGACATAGAATTGCAAAAGAAATTCTAGTTTAAGTTTTACATTTCATTAAAGTACTTACATAGTTTACTTTCCTTTTCACTAACTAACAAAAACGAATTACCACTGTTTCACTGTTATATCTTTTTGTACATTCAGAACTGGAACTTAAATCCTGTGTAGAGAAGTAGCTGCTGAGGGTCTGTGGTTTTACCACAAGGCTAAATTTGGCTTCCTATTCACTATCACTGTTCATACTACTCATTGTACCTCACAGAAAAGCCAAACGTATATCAAGCAGCTTGAAGTTTCTTTCTTTCTTTTTTTTTTTTTTTACCTGCATACTCATCACACTCAATTAAATATGTGTTAAATATGATGCAATTTTGGAGGAATCCAACTGTACTCAACTAAAAACATGACAACCCTAACATACAACAAAATAAAGTAAATATGTCAAAACTGACTGTGTTATACTACAAACAAAAAATGCTGAACTGAAACAGATGGCTTCCGCACCTCCTCATCCTGCTGCACCACCTGCTGCTTGGCTTTTGCAATGATCCCCTCCAGTTCATGAAATCGGCGCTCCATTTCAGCAAGACGCATGCGCGCAGCCTGCTGCTCACGCCGGATTCGCTCTAGCTGTTTTCTGCCTTGCTCTTCTGCTACACACGGACTTTGCTGCCACTGCTGGATGCGCTGTGGCAAGATTTCATAGATGCGACTGCCAACACAGACCAGCACAACATTGGACTTCATCTGTTTGGTAGTTAACTATAAAGTACTTTTGGAAAATCTAGTGCCGAAGCCTGAAGTTTGTCAATCCAAGTTTTAGTAGCAAATTATATACTGCAGTGGTTAATTATTAACAAAAAACATATACAGGAGTGGTTAATTACCAATACAAATATATACTGTAATGGTTTAACAAAAAAAAAATTTCCAAACATGAGCTGAACTTACTTGGCTGCTAGCTTCATGCCACAGTCCTCAGAGCAGTATTTAGAGTTTGGGCGTGCTGCTTCAGTGCAGTTTGGGCCCAGGCATTGGTGTAAATCTCCAGTATGGCGGCCGTCGACTTTGTCACTGTGTCGCATCCTGTCTTTATGCTTTTGTTTCTGTTTATGCCGACGGGACTCCTTCTATTGGAATAATATATAGGAGCGATTTAGACTAAATATTATTGGATTACCATTTAAGTGTAAAAAAGCCGGATTCACGAGAATAAGCATATGTCCATATTTGCATATTCAAAAATGCTTATGAGTCCAGCTTTTTTTTTTTTTTTTTACAGCATGTTACAGTTAAATTCTAATTATAATACATACCTTTTTGTCAATCTTTTTCTCACGCCGTTTAACGTGTTTGACTTTTATTGCTTTCTTGCGGCGAGCGGGGCTATAAACAGGCCCATCCTCATCCTCACTGCCCCATAGCTGGTTAAGTGTTATGGAAATAAAGAACAAGTTAAGAATACTGAAATACAAAAAGAAACGACTGGGTAATACATAACACCACAATACTTAATAGGCTAAACAAAGCATAAATAAAATCTGTTATATTTGTCAAGCCACAATCTAATTTGTTCAAATTAACGTGAATGATAAAATAAAATGCCAAGTACATAAATTTAGGCTCCAATATAAGCAGTATTTTGTCTTACAAAACAGAGTGCTGGCCCGCTAACAGCCTCATTAGCCTAGCTGATGTTAGTGAAGTAAGTTGTCTGAGGAGAGCCAGTGGACCATAGCAAGAGCCAAGGCTTGGAGTGTGAAAAGTATCTGGTACTAATTTTTGTTTTTTGTCAGTTTGATCAGTTTTGGTTTGTATAATATTATAACATCATAAACCGTCTACCTCCACGACGCATTCTATTATTGGACACAGTCCTTCTAAGTGTACACCATTTTGTCAACATACGTAATATGTTTAGAAACACATTTTGAGAAATTTGGTTACATGAATTTGAGGACCTTTTTAGTGATATTGTATGTATGTATCTTGATATTTCTTTTTTGGTATGCTAACAAGTTACAATAAACAAGATGCTCCAGTAAAGCTGCAGTGCCACATGAAATAATTATTTTGAAAAACAAATACAAAATATTTTTAAAGAAACAGAATAAAAAAAAAAAATAAAAAAAAACACACAATACAGAATTAAATAAATATATTAACAAAACCGAAGGCACCCGCTACTTCTTATTATACAACTTACGTAGTTACTAAACATTCTGAACACTTAATCTCGAAAACAATAAAATCAAATCGACCAGCTCTAGCTCAGAATAAAACAAATAATAAAATTAAGTATAAAAGAAACTGTTTTACATTACCATGTTTTGCTCCTTGTATTGCTGGTATAGCATCTCATTCTCATCAAAATCATCCAAGTATTGTCTGTCTCTGTGCATAATATTTTCCCTCCTCTCGCGCAATGACAACTCCTCATCCCGAACACGCAACATTTTCTGCAGAGATAACAATAAAAGCCTAAAATCTCAGACAGTTCTACAACAACACTGTAAACTTTTAGGTTCATTCTGCTAATGTTTCACATTTTACACCACAGTTAAATTTAGTCCTAAATATTTAACATAAATAAGGCACACCACTAGCATTTTAGTGCACAAATGTACTTTATGTATACATATGCATATAAAGAATAAAATTACCCGTGCACGAACTACACACTGTCTCAGACGACATTTCTGACGGATTTTGTTTGGGCCCCCAAATTTTTTCATGTCTTTGCAGAAGTCACATTGAGCACAGTCCTCAGTGCGCCGGCAGGGTTCACATTCTCCACACATGCGTGCAGACCGCTTGACCTGATAAACACAGTTACATCACATGAGTATTTTATACAGTTGTCCCAGAGTTTCATTTTTCTATCACCTAAAAATCACCCTCCCCAAAACACAATATGGAAAACAGTCAACCCAAATAATTTAAATAATTCAAGTTATCACCTCATCATCTCAGTCATCATCTCGCTACGGAAATTTTATTTAACTATGGAAATGCACAGTTGGCTGCAATTTAACATTATACACCCCTGTGAACTATTTAAGTAAAGTCTAAAGTAAATATATGAAAACTGAACAAACGTTTATGTACTGGCATAAGAAGATATTCTTATGAGAAAAAATGTTTAGAATTACAGTTATGTAAAAACAAACACATAAAAAATAAAAAGTTAATTGGCTGACATTATATTAGTTGACCAGAAACAATATGATTGGTCATCTAGTCCAATAATAGACAGGGCTAATATTCAGACATTTACATAAACATCCAATAAATAGATTAACACAAGAGTCTTATGCAAAAATGTGGGAAAATGTATTTGGTTTTATTTGGCTAAAACAACTTTTCACACGTCCGTGTTACAGGAACTCACTTTAGATCCTCGACGCTTATCAAGTTTGAAGTCAGGCGTACTTGACCACTTTTCAGCTCTCTCTGGTTCAGCCTCCTTTTCTCGGATTTTCTTAGACCTGTACTTTATCTCAAGGGATGGATCCATTTCTGAGAGGCAGAGAAAAATCATTTCAGGTAAACAGTGGAGCTTTTTAAAGCCACTTGAGCAGTTTACTGCAGCTCCCACACCTGCCATAATCAACTTGAGGGTTGTGCGGGTTTTGAGGAGGAAAATCTGTCCTTGTTTAGGACCCAACAAAAGAATTTTGAAGGAGTACAGGCACACCCATGGCTGTTATTTCCTTCAGGAAAGCATTCACTTTATCGAGGTAGGTGCCATAAACATTTTGCTTATTTTGATTGGTTCTTTGGCCGATTTCACATAAAATAGGCCAAATTTAATTCTCCCTAACTTAAAGCTAACAGAAGAAAATTAGTCATGCAATAATTCTCTCCACAGTAAAGACTGACAGAATTTTTCTCTGCCACTTGAAAATTAATTCATCAATATAGACAACAACTACCGAGAAGACAAGAGAATTAAGAAAATTAATAGACAAGGGCCTTAAAGGAAGTAAAACCACTCACCCTGGCATCGCTGGCAGTACCACTCTCTGATAGCTTTCGCCATCTTTTCAGTCACATTTATGCAGTGACCGTGGAACCACTCATTACAGCTGTCACACCCACTGCATACACAAGAGAGTAAATTTTTGTGTCAGCAACAAAGCCATGATCCACCTGCAACTAAAAACTGTAAATGTAACTGAACCCCTAAAGCACATTCACATTATCCATCTATTACTCGTCTTACATCATGAAACAGTTGATATCTGGTTTCCGACATATGCAGTACAGGGGTGCATTCTCCTCCTCCATGCTGCTGTTGTCCACAGCTGCACTATGATCCATATCAGAAATTTCACTGTCCTTGAGTGTAAAATAAAAACACAGTTTAGTGAAAAAGCAGGACTGTTGCAGGCCATAGCCCAACGTACCAAACGCCTGATCTGCTTATTTATTTGTTCTGACGTTTAGCAACAACACTTCCTTAGTATCTCTGTTTTGACTATGAAATCTGCGTTAGCTGATTAGCTTAGCTAAGTCGGCTAGCTCGCTAACATAATGAGAGCCAACAGCAGACCAAAACGTACACTATAGAAACCAGTGACCGGAAACTAGATCAAACACATCACTACGATAATTTCTGACCATATATAAAATATAGTTATAGATGATGTTTGTTTTGAAGTGACCGCACAGCAAACTTACCATCATGGCTAACGCTAAGTAGCGTGCCGGCTGCTAACCTAGACCGAAACTAGAAATAATATTTCCTCAGAATAAAGAGGATACTGCTGACTAGCTGCGTTTTATTTCATATTCATTTAAATATGTGATTTTGAATCTGTAAAGATTTTAAAACTACCGAAGACACTTCGTATTATAAAAACTAGCTGCTAGCAACGATAGGTTAGTTTTCTCCACCTATATCCCAACAAGCCCCGCCCTCTTACGGTAGAACCGGCGATTGGCAGACTGATGCGTGTAATCTTCAAGCCAATCCCTGCGCAGGCGGGAGGATTCTACTGGCCAATCAAAACGCAGAATGGGCGGACGGAGTCTGGTGAGAAACAAAATAATAATGCGAAGCTGAAAGTTTTGCGTCTGTTTCAGTGTTGTTATTGAACTTCCGAAGTTGTTATTGTAACGGTATACCCCACCCAGTATCCGGTTTACTAGCTTTTTATCTTAATATTTTCGTCTAGATGAAATAAAATCTGAAGCTGGTGTCAATGTAGAGAGTGATGTCTCAAATGGAAAAGTGGAGCGCTCACAACAGTCAAGGGATGGAAATATCACACAGGCGTTTTGAGGTTAGTTCCTTTATGTTTTTAATGAGCTATTTGATCATTTTGACCATTCTAGTTGATATATTTTTAGCGTTTTTAAATGATAAATGTTTTATAATAATGGATGAATTCTGTCTTTTACAAGTGAAGAATACGTAGTTCAAAGAACAGTTAGGAGACATTAACAGCAAAAAGAGATAACTGACACTTTAAATATTGGTATTAATAATATGACTCATTACCTAATGCAAATTCGTTGTCTGTGCATAATGTCTAATTATTTATTATCTGCATTTATTTGTGTTAAAGTCAAATTTAAGCATAACTGAAGTAATACATTTTTTTTTTGTTAGATATTAAAATTTTTACATATATATCTAAAGTGGTTGATGTGTTTTCTTTAGATCCATGAATGAAATAAGAAAACATGTAGGCTCTCAGCTTACTGTTGAGATTTATTACCCTCATTATTTATTAGTCTTTATGACTCTGTCTTACCTATCGTGAATATACGTACCAATGGAACAGGATTAATAATAGATTAATAACCGTGCTGTTCTGCACTTTATTAGAGCATTTCTGTTTGGCTTCTGTACTTTGCATAATGGAAACCATCCATTAGCCAGCTTCATGGTGAGAGAGCCTGCCAACTACAACGCTTTCACCCATACATAAATCACATGAGGACACAGGAGACAATAAAGTAGTCTTTGGAGTCTGTCCTTGAGTAAGGAAATTGCACACTCTGCTTATGATCCACAGATAAATCTTTAGATGGCACAGATCTTAAAGCAGCAAAAATCCAGAGAGGACTCGGAAATATGACTGAACAGCAGGATAGGAACAGCAGAATGGATCCAAATGAATTAAAACTCCCTTCAGTGACAGACGTCGTCACACCTGCTGACTTTACTGAACCCTCGACAGTGAAGTGCAACGGTGAGACCTGCAGGCAGCATGATTCTAATGGTTGCATTCACCCTTAAATGGCTCATATATCACATTTACACACCTTTTTGATAGAATTTAGTAGTGTGTCTTGTGATCCACTTGTATGTTTTTGTACCTACAGACGACTAAAACAAACTATTGTTACTGTGCCTATAAAAAATTCTGCATAATAAAATGGTTAAGAAAAATCATTCAGAGTGTTTTGGTGTGAAATGTTTAATTATAGAAAAAACTAGAGACAGAATTGTTTGCAGTGCAGTTGGAACCAGTTGGATTTTAATGCCTGTAAAAGTTCAGACATCATAGTCTGACACGATTAGAAATACATATGAATGATCCTGTTTTCGAAAAACAGTGTTTCAAGGTAGTTTTGTGCTACTATTTTGCCTTAAAGACATTTCAATTAATTAATTTATATTCATTCATGGTGGAGGGATATGTGATGGGTATTCTAAGGCAAAATAGTCACCAAATGAAAAAAAAAATAGATCTTCCATATTACCATTTTTTATCATCATTGACATTATATAAAGGGATATAGGTTCAGAGGTGGTTTTGGACAGTAAAAACATTTTTTAACAAATATTTCTGTTGTGACACCTGTTTCCTATCACCACCACTGAGTTTCTCTACCAAATTTGACTGATCCACAATCCATTGCGGTAACTGATACCGCACAAAAATGTTAGGTTAAAATGGTTCTTGGAATACTCCTTTAAAGATCTATCAGTGTCTGATTTCTCTCTTTGAGGTTCATCAGTAAGTGAGTGTGAGACTTCTGGTGTTAATGGCAGTGCGCTGGCACAAGATGGTGCCTCTGCTTCAGAAAATTCCCAGTTTCTTCAGTCCCCTTCTAAAGTTCTTACTTCAGGTAAATCGTCAAATCCTTGTTTCAGGTCCCGGTTGTTATTGAGTCTGGTCAACAGTTTGTAGCTAATAAATATGCATTTGCTTTCCTCACAGATTTAGCTCTGCAAAGTTGTGTGTTGGATGCTGGAGGTTTTGTGTGTGATGCTCTACCCATCTGTACTCAGATACCTACATCCACACAACTTTCAGCTTCACCTTGCACCACACGCAGCCTTTACGTTCATGGTACCACCTCCTCTGCTTCAGAATGTGAACACAGCCTGAAAACTGCTAAAGTTAACCACCAACAGCTAACAGGAGATGGTGAGCTTTGCTATTGCTTGATTTCTCAAAAGGCAAAATATGCCTAAAATTGGAAATTTGGTGGAATTCCAAGTTAACTCTGTTTTTCTTCTTCCCTTGACTATAGACCTGTGTGCATCGCTTGTGCTGGCCTGTCTGTTCTGTCGGGTTGAGGATATCGTATCTGCTGCAGCAGATGGGCTGCAGTGGTGTTTAAGCTTTCTGTGCTCTGAACTTTGTGCTAAACTGTGCTGTTGTGACACCGCCTCTCTGGAGCCTGTTCTGGAGGTGTTCCCCAGCTGTGACCCAGCCAATTGCCTGGATTCTCAATGCTGCCTCTGTGGAGAGTGGTCAGTGTGTGAACTCTGTCTGCATGCTACAGAGTGTCTGGAGTTAGGCATGGAGGTTTCCCAGCTTCTTTTTCACTGAAACACAAGTTGCACTCATCTGCATGTAGATGCTTCAAATAAAGAATCTAAAGCACCTGCAATGTGAGAACCCTATTTAGCTCTACCAAGAACCCTTAAAATGTCTATAAAAAGAACTCATAATGGTTCTGTGTGGCACAGTGGCTTTAAAATCAAGGCTCTTTGTGGGGTCAGTCTTTTAATGGTTGTTCATGTATCGCTAACATGTGCCTCACACAAAACCATGAGGTTCTTCAGATTCAGGTGGTTCTTTAATAGCTTTGTTATGAAACCAAATCTAAATCCCAAATATAGGGGAGATGCAGGAGCAATTAAACTTATTAACTTTATAAGCCCATAACATCAGTTAGGTAGAGTATGGTAGCACTTAAACACCATGGATTCACACATTTACTCTATTTCCTGTAATTGCAAGTTCATTTGATATGTTCTCAAGTTTTCAAATTTTATGTCATCAGAGCATACCTACAGAGCCAAAAGGAAAAGTGGCTCAGAAGATGAATGAATCCCTAATCCTGGTCCTGAAGATCCACAGAGTTTAGTGTTTCAGGTGGTGAATATTCCAGAAGCATTTGAAGTGTCCGGTGTTATGGTTCTGAACATTCCAGGGTAGTAGGGCTGTGTCTACCACAATACTATACTGACCTACCAAAAGTCATGGGATAAAAAGATGTAGACTGATTACAAAGTGGTTTTGAGCTTTGTGACAGAGAAGACAAAGAGGGACAAAAAGAAGCTAAAGAACACTGACAGAAGTAAAGGAGCCGACCTGATGGTATGATGAAGAAGAACATTTAGAGTTGTTTAAGCTGTCAATTAAAATGAATATTTAAATAATATATTTAGGAGTTTCAAGTTGGCTCCACTATCAATGAACCTTTAGTGACCATCTTGGTGAAATGCCTCAGTTTGGCTCATGTCAGGCAAACATGCAGACCACACCATTCGTCAGAACTCACCAGAATGCTCCTTGAACCAATTCTGGCAAATTGGGCCTGCTGGTACTTAAAGTTCACAAAAGGCTGCAAATGGTCACCAAGCAGTGAAGTGTAGGGGGCACTAACGACGTGTTTAGGTGGACCAATAGATCCAAGCCATGTCGTGAGAACTTACCCCACACCAGTATGGAACAACCACCAGCCTGCACAGTGCTTTGTTGACAACCAGGGTCCTGAAATAGGGTATAGTGACTTATCAGACCACATCAACACGCAGTGTTCTCGAGCTCAGGTGAGGCCCTGTGTTCCGTGTCTTGGTTTTAACAGAGTTTTGAGATTTACTATACTATAGCATATAGGGGCTTGAAGGAAGGGTGAAAAGCTCAGTCCAAAACTAAATCCCATGGCACACCCAAGGGTTTAGACATGTGGCCTAGACAAGGGTTTAGCTATGTATAATGCAACAATACTTTATCCAAAAATTACTTACAGACTCGTTCCTCTTAACGGCATGATTACCTCTGTAATTTCTGTCCACTGGCCGGCAAGACTGGCCTGGACCTGGATTGTGCAAAGTTTTTTTTTGCATGGTGACCACTAGTCACAAGGGCCGAAGACACCTTCCACAGGCATGTTGGAAGTCAAGTCACCATGCTCATTCCAGATCAACCACCAGGGCCCTTACTGCCTTTTAACTTTTCAGCCCTAGCTAATGGCCTAAGACCACACTTGGGTTTGTGATCTTGCTTAAGTGCACACATACATGAAACATTTCTGTATTTAGGGGAAGTGTGCAAGCATTGAATAAAAAAAAAAAGTAGGTGTGTACTTGTACAGTGTACAGTAACATTCACTACAAAGTCTGCAGTCAGCGAGGCTGATCATTCACACTTGACCAACATCATTTATCATCATAGGTGGGAGAAGTCCACATATTATGAGACATAATGCATCTTTTTGAGCTGCCATTACAGCATTTGTCCAATAAGAAAATGGCAAAAAAAAAGAAAAGAAAAAAAGCATGACAAACACTGAATCATGTTTATATTATTCTATTATGTTTATTTGGGTAAGCACCAACACACCCTCAAAAAATCCAAACAGTGAGGTCATGCAATGCTAGAAGTGAGGGTTGAAAACACTTTCTTAGATGGCTACAAACTTAAACAAAAAGATCTAATCTGATTTCTTCCATAATAGGTTTTTACTATTCACTGATTTAGTGGGGTCTTTGGCTTGGGCTACAACATTTTCTATATTTTAAGTTCAAATATAAAATATTCTCTTTCTTTCATAAATTAAAATGTGATAATGTATTTTATAAGAATTGAAAAACAGATTAAAACATTTTAAGACAGGAACAGACTGCAGCAAAGCAAGTTTTAATGTACTTTAAAGTTAACTGCATACAAAATTGTTCAAGACCCAGTTGGGTTTGTTTATGGTGCACTCGTCTGATATATTAACACAGAGATCGTAGAAGCTCAAACAGCCTTAAGAAATAACTTAGCCATAAAAATCTAGAGTGAGATACATGCATTAGTACCTGACACTGGTAAAGTACCCTTGTAGATAAAATGACATTATCGCTGTGCCTTAGACCTTTAGCAAAAAACAAACAAACATAGGGTTCAAGTTTGTGCTGATCAGCATAATACAAATCCATGTAGGCAATATTAAAAAACATTCTATGGTTTTAAATAATATACTTATCTGTGCAAGATACTTATACTTATCTTTTTCATTTGTATAATTAAGAAAATTAGTTAAAATCTCTGTATAGACATTCGTATAGACATTAACATTTTCCTGTTGTAACACAGTCTATAACATTTCTGGTTAAATACAAAAGGCACAAATAAGGGTTTCTTCAGAAGGGGGGGGGCTTGGGTCTTAAAATTTTGAAATTCTTTTGTAAAAAAGTTAGAATAATCAAATAACAGTGATTTCTACTGATACAAACACTCGATGTGGAGGTAGTTCTACAGTAGTTACTACTGAAAAGCCATCTGTGACACTGATGTAACATATCAGATTTTCAATGTAAAACTGTTGCTATGATGCTGCAAAAAATGCTGGATATTTAAATTTAGATTCAGTTAAGTGTAAACAGAATATATCTACACAATCCCCTGGAAGTTATTAGCTAAGAACATAAGAATGTAATATAACTGTAATACAATGATCTAAACAATTTTTAACAAGCTTTAGCTCTATTAGTATTGCATCATATCCCTTTCTATTAATGTTACAAATAACATAATTAACTATTTAGTTTCAAAACCTCCCTTTAGTTAAAAAAATATCCACTGAGTTCATGGAGTGGTGTCCACTTTCCCCTTTTCCCAGCCATCTTGCTAAAGATAGACAGAAACAATAAAAAATAAAAAAATAAAAGAAACACACATGTGCATTTACATTCAATATAAAGGTATGTCAATATTTACAAAAATATATTTTTCTCACCATGTTATATAATGGTGAATTAATGTATTTGCCAAGATATTTCAGCTAATCTTCGTTTTTAAGGTCATTTTTGTTTTTGTTCCAGTGTGCTATGATGCCTAATTGCTTTGATGAACCTTATGACTGGTTTTTATTCTGTAGTGAGAAAGCACATCACAGAACAAACACAGAGAAAGCTCATAGAAAGCACAAGGAGCGTTTTGCATTTCATCAGAGTTATGGGTATATAATCAGCATCCTTTGTTTAAAAAAAAAAAACAAGGTTACTCAATATCCTAAGCTGTAGCCCATGGGTTACATAACACAAACTATCTGGTAAGCTTGATACTAAATCCATCTACCCCATGCAGCTGAATCCAACTCGTTTGATTTTAGAGGGAATTTCACTACATATTTTGTATATATTAAAATGTAAACAAGATCATTCTGAGTGTTTCGATGGCTAATCTTCATTATTGGGTTCCTTAACAGTCAGAAATGTTCACGTAATTGGCACCTGATGTCTGAAGAGTTTAATGTCTCTAAAAAGGTACCTTACAGGAAAGTGCTACATAAAATGGTAATAAATGCACTACCCAATACCCGAGACATTGTTTTACAATAGTTTTGAGAGAAGTTTTTACTTATTTACTTATTTTGATTTTGCAGTAATTTACCTTTACCAGCATTATATATAAAAACTTAGAAGGCTCTGCATAATGCACTAATTCACATCTAAACACTCTGAATGACTGTTTACATTTCAAAGATGAAACTATGCATTTCTGCACAGTATATACAGAACACTGAGATTCCATTCAACCTCATAAGAAGCTGTTATACATAAAACATTTAGTGAGTAGTTGAAATAAGTGCACTGCTACATACATCCCGCAACAAGCCAGTGGAATATGTTTACTGTGATGAGATTGCAAATTATAAAGCAACTTTACCAAAATACCTCCCCCAAACCAGTAAGATTTATGCAGATGCAATAGTAATTGGCTTTAGAAGTAGTGGGCTACAATCTGAGTAGCTTGTGATGTATTGCAATAGTGCTGAGGTGCAGTAGTGGCAGTGCTTACATGCAACAGCAAGTATGTGCACAGGAGTGTTAGCTTGTATATAGCAAGGTTAGTATTTCAACTTCTTAGTAGCCTCTTAATTTGGAGAAATATATTTGCATGAAAAATATACCCAACAAAGTGTAATTGAGGCATTGCGCTTGATGTGGTACAAGAGAAATAAAAACAAAAAACAAAAAAAACACGGTGGTCTTCCAGGGCCTGATTGGAAAACCCCTGCTGTAATCCTGTCACAAGTCCTCCTCCATGTTGAGACTGCTGCGGCTGCTGGTTTTGGATGCTCCTGGGGAGCTTGAGTTGATCAAGGAGTCAGGGGCTGTGCCGGGGGACAGAGTGCACTCGTCCATCAGCATGTCTCCCAGACTTACATCTGGGTAAAGGCTCGAACTCGCAGTCTCACTGAGCTCCGAGAAACTTAGAGTACCGAGATCTACTGGAGCAGCCAGGGCTAGGCCAGGAGACCCAGATAGGGGTGGAGACAGGAAGGAGGAAGTCTGACCAAGAGCTATGTCCAGCCCCAGGTTTGTGTGTGACTGTGTGTGAGGCTCTCCCACGCTGCCCTGGGGCTGCAGCTGGAGAAACGGTGAGTCTGAACTGATGCCAGAAGAGGAGGACAGATTGGAAGACAGGCCATGCAGTCGAGCTTGCACTTCCAACTCCTGTTTACACAAAAATACACTTACTGGATTTCTTGTAATGCTAAAACCCACAGTAATATAACATGTCCAATACACACTTATCAAAAAAATAGTTGCACTCAGAAGAAATCAACCGACAGGCATGAAATTTAGTGGCAGGTCTTCTTAATTCTGACTTGTGCTGTCATATTGCTGTCACTGCATGACACAGAACTACATGGCTGTAGACCATTATGATGAATGCCCGTAACAAACGTCTAAGTCACCAAAGACTGCAATGGTGTTATACCAGACTGTCATGGAAGGACTCTGAATGGTAAATTTTTATTTTTATCATCTGACTTAGAACAACTCTTTGGAGTAATCTTCCTAAATTCTATTTCAGAAAACTAAACACCATGTTTGGTTTGCATCTCTCTTTTTTTATTTACTTATTTGTTAATTAGAATTAAGAATGCAGCTATTTTTTTTTTGCAAAAACAAATTTCCAGTTACAGTATGTATCTAGTCTCTGTTTAAGTAGTACCCTGGAAACGCTTCATTCCTTTCAATTGAACATATTGTTCAAGTGTATTAATTATGCACTGGGTACTGAAGACCAAGGGGTATAACAGAATAAAAAAAAATTCAGTGTTGGCACACTTTGAAATTTGTCATTGTATTTTGTCATTAAAATGTGGGACTTAAACTCATAAACTGGTACATCTAAACAAACTAAAATCTAAAAAAGTGCATACAGTGTTCTTAATCAGTACCTGAATGCGTAGCAGCAGAGTTTGGTTGGCATGCTCCAGTTTCTTCTGCTTCATCTCAATCTCTTTGGCTCTCTGCTGCTCTTTCTGAAGTTTCCTTATATAGTCCACAGATGCCTTTAGAATGGTCCCCTTGTTCCATCGCATCTCCCTGCAAACACAAACACATACATAGTGAGCACATTTATGACCACTACATGCATAGTATGTTTGGAAAAGTTTAAAATGGTGAAAATTAAAACTCACGGGTCATTTGATTTTGGTATAAGTGCTCCCAGCTCCTTTATTCTGTCATTTATATTAAATCTTCTCCTCCTTTCAACTGAGCAAAATAAGTAACAGTTAATAAAGAACATCAAGAAGTACTAAAAATACAATGTAGCTTGGTAATTTTTATCACACTGCTGATAAATATGGCAATATGCAAATAAGTCCTTTAACCAATCATTTTTTTCTGAATTCTGACTCACATCATAAATGAACCATATCACATTATTGATTTACCATTATGTTTTTAATTTGACTGGTCACATTTACAATATGTAGCAATACAATTACTATTCCAGTATTTTGTCCATATTGTGCAGCAGTAGTACACAAAAATACCTCAGCCCATATTTTGTAACTGGTTTAATAAACTTACTGAGATTATGGTTGTCTTTTTTCTGTCTCTCCTTCAGTAGGGCCTTAGTCTCTGCATCTACAGGGGGAAAAAGTTCTGATATGATGCATTACAGAACAAGTATTATAATTTGCATGTGCATGAGGGGTTATGTTACAATAATTAACTGAGATGATCTTCAAAAATTCATATTTATTCACAAAAAACAATAATACAAACTTAACAAAATTAACTAATTCAACTCAGAAAAAGAGTGATATGACGTAAAAATTCCTTCAAATATTCTGATGTTACAATATTTTGACACACTGACAACCAATGTTTCATACATAATACAGTGGAGTGCGAAAGTTTGGGCAGCGTTGTTAATTTTCATGATTTACCTTTATAAAGCATTAATTGTTTGAATAAAAAAAATGCGTTAAATATATCATATAGGGGACAAACACAGTGATATTTGAGAAGTGAAATGAAGTTTATATGATAAGTGTGCAATAATTGGTTAAACAAAAGTAGGCAGGTGCATAAATTTGGGCACTGTTGTCATTTTATTGATTTCAAAACCTTTAGAACTAATTATTGGAACTCAAATTTGGTTTGGTAAGTTCAGTGACCCTTGACCTCCGTACACAGGTGACTCCAGTTATGAGAAAGGGTATTTAAGGGGGGCAATTGTAAGTTTTTCTCCTCTTTGCATCTTCTTTGAAGAATCGCAGCATGGGAGTCTCAAAACAATTTTTAAATGACCTGAAAACAAAGATTGTTCACCGTCATGGTTTAGGGGAAGGACACAGAAAGCTATCTCAGAGATTTCAGCTTTCAGTCTCCACTGTGAGAAACATTGTGAGAAAATGAAAGACCACAGGCACAGTTCAAGTCAAGGCTCGAAGTGGCAGACCAAGAAAAATCTCGAATAAACAGAAGCGAAGGATGTTGAGAACAGTCAGAGTCAACCCACAGACCAGCACCAAAGACCTACAACATAATCTTGCTGCTGATGGAGTCACTGTGCATCGTTCAACTATTCGGCGCACTTTACACAAGGAGATGCTGTATGCGAGAGTGATGCAGAGGATGCCTTGTCTCCGCCCACATCACAAACAGAGCCGCTTGCAGTATGCTAAAGCACATTTGGACAAGCCAGCTTCATTTTGGAATAAGGTGCTGTGTTATTTGGGCATAACAAGGCCCGTTATGCATGGAGGAAAAAGAATACAGCACTCCAAGAAAAACACCTGCTAACTACAGTAAAATTTGGTGGTGGTTCCATCATGCTGTGAAACGTTTTGGAATGGCCATCTCAGTCCCCAGACCTGAATATTATTGAAAATCTGTGGTGTCACTTAAAGAGGGCTGTCCATGCTCGGAAACCATCAAACCTAAATGAACTAGAGATATTTTGTAAAGAAGAATGGTCTAAAATACCTTCAGCCACAATCCAGACTCTCATTACAAGCTATAGGAATTCTTTTTTAATTTAAAATTATGCACCTGCCTACTTTTGTTTAGACAATTATTGCACACTTTCTGTAATTTATATAAACTTCATTCCACTTCTTAAATATCACTGTGTTTGTCCCCTATATGATATACGATGCCCAAACTTTCGCACCCCACTGTAAATAGATCTATATCGCAGACTCACAGTAATTCACAAACATGAATCATGAATGATGACAAAACATTTTCCAGAGTATTAAAACTTACCCGTTAATTCTGTTTTGATTTTGGGTAGATCTGCAGGGCATGAATTGCTGACAGTGATAGTGGGGGTTGCCAGGCCGGAACTGGCATAGACATCCAGCAGGTTACCTGGTAGCTGGAAGAACAAAAAGAAAACCTAAATATACTGTAGAACAATGGAATAACAAAAGTAAGAGAAAATAAAATCTGGGGTTCAAACACACATCAGCTCAATGGAGCCTTCTAAAGTTTTGACCAGCAAGAAAAGTCTTCTTATGTTTATTAAACAGGGGCCTTCAACAACAATGTCTATTAAAATGTATTCAGATTTACTTTTTGATCCAAGTAAAATAAGTAAAAATATTAGAGAATGTTCTAGAGAATACTAGAGAAAGTCCATCTATAGACTACATAATAACACTGTAATACGTTTTTCAAGGATTTAAAAGCTTTTTAGTTCTACAGCACCCTCTAAAGTTCAATCTGTACCAACTTTGCTCAGTTTATCTTTCTTATTTTTTATGGAAGACAACAAAGAGTGCTCTAACCAGCTCTCTCAATATCTAATACGGGAACTGCACTGCATCTTGATCTGCAGGACCAGCACAACTGAGCACAGCTGTGAAGATCTCTATCCACCATCAACACCATTTAACACACACGCTTTACCCGTAAGTTGGACTTGTTGGAGGCCCTTTCTAACACAGATACAACGAGTAATTAACTGTTTATACCCAGTTAACTATCACAGACATACAGCATTTTTTAAAAAAAATAATAATAATTTATACACCTTACAATGTCAGGGCCTTTGTTTATATGCTGCTTTGACGCCTACTCATATTCACTCACTGAGCAATTTTTGTTTTAGAAACATCTCCACAGCTACTCAACAGCTAAATGTGATCTCAGTGATTTTTTATCATACCATGACTGTTGGTCAACCTGATCTCAGGGATTTTCAAGATCAGCTGATTTTTAAGATCAGAATTTACCCACACATAAGGGTTGACCGAAATGGCCTTTTATGGTTGATACAAAATTTTAGTAATCAAGAGGGTGATTTTCATCTGCCATTAACTTGATGTTTGTCACATTGTGTCTGCACCACACACGGAAACATTACTCTCACCAAACCATATGTAATCGGACAAGGCTTGAGCTGTTTGCAGAATAAGGATTTAACCAAATGCATTGTTAAAACTCTGTGTGCTATTACCTTATTTTCTAACCATGTAATCAAAGGTAGCGCTGCAAGGCATGAGTTTCATTCTGCATATTTTAATGTTTCATCAGTGCAGTATTTTAAAATTTAGACAACAAAATACCAGTTAAACATGCTTCTCACAGATTTCCTGACTAGCCTACCAAGCTTGAAAATATCACCCAAACAAAAAAGTTAGAATGCTGTTAAGCTCTTTGATAAATTAAAGTGTTAGGGATTAGAGTGACTCATTTGACTTTATCTGTCTTTTCATGGCTTTGCTCTTTACCATAAGCAACGCATAAATAATTGTGTGAAAAATATCTAAGATCTGAACAACTTACTGTATTTGGAAGCTGTAAGCCAGAGTCTATAAATGACATGATATCATCATTGAAGCTGGATTCAAGGCTAATGATGTCATCAATCACATCATCAATCTGAGGAAAAATAAGAAAGAAAACGACAAACTCATTCTTTTGGTACATAACAGAACAGGAAGAATTCCATTTTTGCTACTATAGGGACAGTGAGATGTGTCTGAAAAGGGAAAAATCTGCACTTTAGACACTGGAGCCTGTGTGGCCAGGGAAACTCAAGTACCTTCATTGAGTCTTAATAAATTATTACCAAACAGCCGTTAGAAACAATTAAGCACTGATTTTCCAATTATATTACACATGAGAATGTACTGCCTCAGAATAGGTTATTACAGGGAATGGCTTCAGATTTGCCAAGCTACCTGAGACATTGTTTTATTATAGTTTTGACAAATGATTTTGGTATAAAACATATTTAAATATTTTTCACGGCACAGAACTACATGTACACTGTCGCAAAATAGTACCCAAAGAAAATACTGTTTCCAGATTTAGCCCTATTTTCTCATATCACATATAGAAATTTAGATTACACAGAAACCCTTACTGGTCATTTTTCAAACTAGAAACCACAAGATGAGACAGTATTTAAAATTCTAATAAAAACAGAAAGTAGTGATTGATCATTTATATTTTATATTTATTACCTTGGAAAAAAGCACAAAAACATAATACTGTGGTTTACAAAATACGTCTTTTTGTAAATATGTGTGTAATATCACCTTTCCTTTCCACTACACTTGATAGCTATTTGGGAACTGAAGAAACAACACCCTTGGCTTGCTCACTGGTGGCTCGGACACCAGATTCTTTGTAAAGCTGCTTGACTTCATTTGACTTGAAAGTGTAATTCCTTTTCTTTCTTCAGTTGCACAAGTCTTCAGCGGAACACCCGTACTGGGTTTTTGTATTTGGAATTTGAGCTTAATAAGACACAACTTTTTGTAAAAAGAAAGACAGGTCTGGATTATAGTAAGGCCACTCTAACATGCACACAACTGTAATTATCAGAAATGTGCTGATCGCAAAAAGGGCAGTTGTCAAACAGCTTCCCCAGTTCTCTAGAGAAGTCTTGTCCTAGTCCCATCCTTTATTTGTCTTTTTTAACAAATACAACCAATTCAGCCTATTATTACTATCCAGTTATTGTACACTGTTATTGCACCTTGCACTTTGTAGTTCTACAATTACAGACTGTAGTCCATCTATTTCTCTGCATACACTTTTGTTTACTTTTGTTTAGGACCACCGCAAAGCAGGTATGTGGGTGGTGAATCATTCGCAGTACTGCAGTGACACTGACATGGTAAGCTGTGCTGGTGTGAGTGGATAAGAAAAAGCAGTGCTGCTTTTTTAAACACCACCAACCAATACTACTCAGCCAATAGCATCCTGTGGGCAGCTGGTGAAGGTCCGTGACCACTGATGAGTGTCTAGAGGATGACCATTAAAAAGGCGATGAGGAGATTAACAAAGTATGCAGAGAAACAGATTGACTACAGTCTGTAATTATAAAACTACGAAGTGCACCTATGTGGTAAGTAGAGCTGATAAAATTGATAAAGATTGCAGATACACTGAAGTGGTCATAATGTCATGCCTAATCGGGGTGTACATTTTATGTTACGAATTGCTGTATTAAACATGTTTACAGGTTTTGTGTGCATCATTACCTCTTCTTTATTGGAGCCGAGGTTGAGCAAAGCCATTGGGCTGTTCGGGGCACTGCTGGCACATGGCGCTGCCTCAGGGGCTGAGCTAGACTGGTGAAGTGGAGAGACAGACAGCGTCTGAGAGGCTACTTTAGAACCCAGTGTAGTGGACAGGTACTGTTTCACCTGTTGCCGTTGAGCCTGCTGGATATGGTACTTGGTTGGGTTCTCCAAATGAGTCTGAACCTAGAGAAAAGTAAAGGAACCAAAAATAAAGAAATGAATTTGTTCCCATCCTATAAAAAAGTGATTCAATTAAAATAACTCTTTAAGAACAAAATATTTCATTGGTATCAGATGACACAGCTCTATGGGGTTAACAAGATAAATTTAATCATACACCTGGTGAATAGGTGGAAAGAAAACCTGAGAGGTTTGAACTTTCCATAGCCAAACCTGTCCACCTGTATAAGTGTAAACCGACCTTCAGCACCTCCACGGGAACCTGTGCAGGTGGGGCCCGGGTGGCTGTTGGGGGGACAGTGACAGAGATGGCGGGGGTTGAATCAGTGGGTCGGAGCTGAGCTGCCTGCTGCTGTGCCTCACGCCGCTCCTGCTCTTGAGCCTGCTCCCGCATCAGCTGCTGCCGCAGCAACACACGTGACGTCATCGTTCCACGTGCCTTTAACGTTCAGCAACAAATTCAGGAAAACCTCAATAGAGACAAAGAGATAGGGGTGACAATTTAATGTCACGAATAGCGTTACAATGACAATATAGTATATAACAGCTTTTACACTGAACAACTTCATGAATTTTAGACAAATTAGCACATAATCATAAAACCAGCAGATAACTCCATTGAATAAAAGCCATTTCAAATCATTACATTGTCCATTTCAACTTGTTTGCAAAGCTCAGAAAAATTAAATAGCATAATATTACATACATTGTATGTACATCTAGTGATCTTTACCTACTTCAAGTTCACTAGGTTTAATCCAGTGGTTTTAATGTATTGAAACACAATAACAACACAATGACAATACTCTCGCCACATTCCCTTTAATTAAGAAAGAGGCAACCAAAGCTCATGTCCTGCATACTGTACATACTGTGTATGTTAATGGTTATCTTTCTCATGACATTCAACAAAAACATTACATTATGGGCACATAGTATGTCCTGCTAACACAATGTAAGCCTGTGCCTCATACACTTTACTTAAAACAGGTGAAAGCTGACTAACAAACCATTCAAGTAAGACTTACCCACCGGCTGTAATACAAAAACTAGACTGAATGTATGTGCATTATGAACATCGACTAAAAAAGTGTCTGATTTACTTGGAATTGATTACGCTGTTGATAAAAGGTGAAAAAGATGGTTACAGACAAGTTGACATTAACGTTGTCAACAACGCAACACAGACCGAAAAGACATACCACAGGTATCGAACAGAATTTTGATTTGTTTTGTAAATATCCATGACGTAATACTGGTGTACAGCTGAAAGTCAGTATTGCTAAAACGTCATTTCCATCACTCATTAAAATTTAACCAAAACAGATCTGTGCTTTACGTACATACAACATGGGCTACCGCCTCCTGTCAACACAAACATCCTATTTAACAAGTGAAGCGCTCGGGTAAATAAATAGCTCAATCGTATTCACCCGATGTAGTATGCTTTAATGTTGCGGACACTTACGGGGTAATTTATCACAATGTTTCCTAAGCCAGGTAGGTTAGCACATAATCACTGAATTGATGGGCCCAGTGCTGGGTTAAACCTCAACAAAATAAAGTTGCTCTTAATGTCACGACAGTGAAAGACTGCGAGTACAGGCTCATTTTGAATTAAAAAAAAGAAGCGAAATGATCATTCTAATAAACATTACGCACAGTTACGCTACAAGTAGCTTATGTTAGTCAGATGAATCTTGTATGCTATGCTAATTTGCTATAGCCCCGAATACATAAGCAGCTTGCACTTACACCAAGTGTTTACGTCCATCGACGTATGTAGTATATTCTCTTTCGTTTTTACATTAGCAATATTCTCTAAAACGCGTGATTAACGTTAAAGCTGAAGTTTATTGGACTTACGGCGTCTTTGCTAACGCAGCTAGCCGCTAACAAGCAGTAGACAACTTTACCTGTCGCGCCACCAGAGCTGACAGATCTCAACAAAATTAGGAAAAATACGCAATTATTGTTAATTTAATTTTTCTGGATTATGAGAAGTTCTTTGACATTAGTTAGTTGTAGCCTGCAAGATACTTACCAATTTGCAGAAGTTAAGAGTCACACTTCAGGCGGCCGCGCTAGCGTTAGCATTAGCCTCCGTCATTGCCACAAGTTTCCTTGTTTTGACTGAAGGACGAAGCAGCGCAGTTTGCTGACAAAACTATGCTTCCAACCAGATTGTCACCCAGGCAGCAGCGAACTCTTGAGTATTTTTTTAATATTAACTTATCAACAGTTGCTGTGAATTTTCAGAAAATGTACTTTTATCCATGTAACATGGGCATGTGGAATGGCAGCTTACTTCTTCCTCAGTTCCACTTTTTGAGTTTGATTTTATATTGTTTTGTATGTGCAGGTCATGGGACTTTGTGGTTTCTCACATCTCGTTTGAAAGAGGAATTTCACCGATTGTCCAAAATTTTAACACAATTTAATCTGTGAAATATTCTGTATGTATTAATGTAAAACTGTAGAGAAACCTTTTGCTCAATATTTCTTTACACTGGTGGTGATGTCAGGGCTTGTCAGGGTAATGTCAATAATACAAATATAACCATTTATTGTTCAAATATTAAGCAGGTCTGCATATGGCATAGGATAAATTGTGAATTCATTAACAACAAAATTACTTTGGATGTCCTACAATACCTCGCATACATCTTTCCGTGATAAATGGATTTATGTTTTAGGTCAAAGTATTATCTGAACACTTTCATATCAGTGTGATCGCCACTTGCTTCGGTTTAAGCATTGGAAACGCATCTGGATAATATATATATCACGGTTACCATCGTGATATAGAAAAAAGAGAAAGTAATAGGGGTTAATGAGCATCCTTTCAGTCTGCCTCCATTCAAATGACTGGATTTGCCCTATCGTAACACATATAACTACCTAGAATCTTGAGATTTTTTATGTTGTTAATACATTTCAGCTGTTTTGGTAGTTTTTCCAGTGTGACGTTTCAAATCCGGACCTTAAATCCAGATTCAGTCCCGGAATTTGTAAGCACTTATAAGTGAATCTTCAAAAGTCAGGCATGACCATTTTCAGCACTGCAGTGGCACTGACATGGTGATGCTGTATTAGTGTGTGTTGCACTAGTACGAATAGATCAGACAAAGAGGTGCTGCTTTAAACACTGTGTCCACTCACTGTCCACTCTATTAGGGCACTTCTACCTTGTTGGTTCACCTCTTGGTCACAGTTTGTGTTGGTCATACAAAGTGGTAAGTGGAGCTATTTAAATAGACAACAAGTGTATCTACAACCTTCTTTAACACGTGCTAATTCCAAAGAAAAGCACAATGGCTTTCCTTAATGACTACAGGGCAGTCACAATTGTAATAAAGAACTTATCTTAAAAAGACTCATCTTGGCCCATATACAGACCATTATATCGGGCACTCAGGACACACTCCAGTGTGCGCATCGACCAAATAGATCCACAGAAAATACCATCCTTACATCCCAACACCTGGAGAACTGACAGCTATGTGAAAATGCTCTTTATGGACTTTAGCTCAGCATTCAACACCATTATCCTGTCCAAGTTGACTGATAACCTCCACACTCTTGGACTGACACCCTCCTTGTATAATTGGGTGCTGGATTTTCTGAAGAGCAGACATTGGTCTTTTAGAATTGGAAGTTACACCTCAACCGATCATGAATATCGGACACCCCTGGGCCTATGCTGTACACGGTGTTCACTGGTGACCATTACCTCTCACAGTTTCACCACAATCTTTTCCTAAATGTGGACTATCGGAGGACGGCAGAGTAGCACAAACCACTGCTTATTCATTAAAGGGCAGTAGAGAGAGTGAGCACCTTCACATTTTTTAACATCAGTAAAAATTTCATCTGGTCTTGCAACAAAAAAGGTTAAAAAAAAAAAACAAACAAAAAAAAACAACAACAATAACTGCATTGCGGGAAATACATAAATAAAATAAAAATAAAACCCTCACAGGACACATTGTTTTTTTCACACACAAGGACACAAGCACATTATGATCTATCATTAACCAAGCCCATTGAGTTGGGCTTAATGATACAGCAGAAACAGCACCTGTGGTTTTCGCAACTTACTGGACGGAAGTTGCTGGTACTGTAGAGCCCAGGGAACCAAAGAGTAACCATTAAAGGCAGTCGCCATGGACATCCTGGGCCTCCTCCCAAATATAGTTTTTATACATATTAATAGGACAATTTTGGGGAAAACCTAATGGGGGTACAATGTAATAAAGCCTTTAAAATGTAATTTAATAGATTCAAGCTGAATGTGCTTCTGGTTACATCTCATCATGTGATCTGCAGGTTTTGACAGCTATCTGGTCATTTCATAAGATTCACCTTAAACATAAGTTTCATGAAACTCTTTCCTATTCTTCGATCACTGTACATGTCAACTTTATTTTAATCATGCTTCTGGTTCCTGTAATATAGGCACCATTTTAAAGTGCATAAATATAACAAATTAAGAGTCTACCAAACATAAGTATCACCTCTACACATCAGAGATAGTCATAACATGGTGTAGCAGGTAAGCATGGCCAAGAATATTAGTCTATATAAAGAATATAAATATAAATAAAAAAATTAGTAATCATATTTATTTTAAAGCACACTTTAGTCGTAGTTTATCTGTTTCAAACAACTTAGGACTTCTGCTTTACTCAAAGTCTCAAAAGTTAAAGTTAAAACAGGCACCTCCTGTCTTTTATAGTTAACCCCACCCACGTGGTAAGGTTTAACAACTGACCTCATGCCACTTTCAGTTGAATTATTTCCCACAGTAAGTCCCTAAAGAAGAGCTGAACTTCTCCTTTGTGACAAAGATGTGTAGCTTGCTGGTGTAAAAATATGAGTCCTGTGCGAATACTTTAAAAATAGTTTAGCAATGACCAAATATGTCATAGAACCCATTTTCTTTGAATACATGTAGTAATATGTGACAAGAATCAGTCAAGAATGATTTATTTTAGATTGGCCTTTAACACCTTGTACATAATTTAAAAATATATACACAAAATGTATATAACTATCACAATGTGCAAAGTAACATTACTCCCAAGAACTTTAATTTCAGCTATCCAGAAAGGCGAAATTCATGGCTGATGTAAGAGATTCAGAGAGTTTAGTGGAGAGTTTGTCTGTAAAAAAAAGAAAGAAAGAAAGACAGAAAGAAACAGAGACATTAATTACTAGTGAACCAGAAACATTCAAAACTTAACTGTATGCATGTTTGTGTTCAGATTAACTGGTATAACTGTCATATTGGCAAAGTAGCAAATGTGCCAGTGTGAGTTTTTAAAAATCTGCAAAAGCTAAGGAGGTAATGTGCTGTACCTGCTCTTTTTTGCTGTTTCTTTCTTTTTTTGCTAGCAGCAAGTAGTGCCTGGCCCTGCTGAAGTGGGTCGACGTGCAGGATGTCTCTTAAATCCACAGGCTTTGGTGCAGGGGTCTCCACAGCTCCACCTGATTTTGTTTTTGTTTCTTTAATCTCTACTACCATGGGTCCAAACTTCAATGAAAAGAGATGAGGTTTATGTACACAGAATTTATGATGCTTCTATACATACTAAAAAAATATAAATAAGGGCAGTGACAGTAAATGTAAAAAATTGTAAATAAATGCGGTGATGAAAGTAATTAGCACCACCCCACAGTAGCCATCACATTACCATGGCACTGTCACAGCCCTAGTACAAATGCGGAAAATGTACATAGTGATCGAGTACCTCTGGATCCTGATCTGCATCCATAGACTCCTGTGCATCTGTTTTGTCTTCTTCTTCTAACAATACCGGCTCATACTGACTGGCCTGAGTCATTCCTGACGTAGCCATGCAGAAGCCCATCTCGATATCAGCAGAGTTACATTCTAAAACAAACAAAAAAACAATGCATTATGGAATGCTGATTGGATGACATTCCCTGAAATCCATTATTTTTTTACTTTACTTATTAGCATAGGGAAACACCTTCCTGTTTAAATGGCAATGTTAAATCTGTTTATGAGGTCTCTGGATCGTAAAATTGTGAGACAAGTCATGATGGATTGACGGTAAAGTCTCATGAATTCCAATCTGGCGGTTCAGACTGTGATGCGTTACAGCATATCGCATTTCAATACTACATATGAAAGTGTCCCAAACTGGAATTGAAAATTACAGATGTAATGTGGTTTCTGATGTTCACACATCCAGACAGATGACACATCTGTGTCACATATGAGGGGAAAAAATAGTAATTATTTTTGGGCCACTGTTGTCGCCTGCTGTGTGAATGCAGCCTTAAACTCTTGGTCTGATACTTGTTTCCATCAGTGTTGAAGCTGACTCCAAAATAAAGAATAATAAGTGATATAATAACAAAACATTGTGTTTAATTTTTTAGCACAATATTACTTTTTGCAATCATGAAAAAGGCTCCAATATTCCTTTATAATAGTGCTATGTAAGCATCCTAAACCTGATGATTTATGTAAGTGGAAAATAATACAGGCCATGTTGGCTAATTGCAAGGCATACCACAAGTGTAGCAATGCAAACAGTAATACTCTAGTCTTCTAGTAAAAATGTCAAAATTAAAAAAATAAAAAGTCAAAATTTACCTGCCAAAGTCTCCTGGTTGCCCTTCTCCAGTTCATCCCAGTCGAACTCCTTGCCCATCTCAGCAACAATCTCTGCACTGACATGTGTGGGTAGTGTGTGTGTTTCTGGAGGGTGTGTGAAGTAGCTAATACGGCCTCTGTAAACACACAGAAACAATTTAATCACAGTTAGTAACTGAGCTAAAACATTTCAATTTACTCAATAAACAGGACCAAAGCATCCCACCTTATGAGTGAGGCAATTTATCAAGCATTGTGCACATAGAAAATAACTCAAAATGACCATAAAGGATCACCCACCAGGTACAGTATTACTCTATTCCAGTCCAGTGCTGATACTGTACATTATGTTTAGAGTAACTGTTTGTGTTTTGTCAACAGCTAGATTGCTGTAAAGAACTTTTACAGCAGAAGCAGAACTATTAGCTTTTTGTTGTATTCCACAGATTTCCACAGTTCCACAGTTGTGCCACATCCCTATCCATACAGTATTTTACTGACTTGGCTACAGTGGAACCAGATTATACCCAGCAAATATTTTTAGGGATAAGGTGGGATTTGATTCACAGTAGTAAATGCCTCTCCCAATGTTAAACCTGCTTCTTTGCTCTTGATTGCTGCATACATTAAAGGCCAAACTCCTCTGTTTTGTGTTAATGTGCATATTGCTATGTGTTTTCTCCTGATTAAGTTGACTCCTCATTTTTACATAGTTACTGTTGCTTGGTCTGTAGTGAAATTGTGTGATCTTATAGCTCCTGATGTTTTAAAACACACCCAGTCCAGTCCATCAGGACACTCTTGGCAGCTTTGTCACTGTCAGGTAAACCCCCCTTCCGCAGTTTTCCCAGGCGACGAGCTAGAAGGGCCAGAAACTCCAGGGCAGTGTGAAAGTCTGGAATGCCATAATGCTCCATGATCTACAAACGGCAAAATCAAAAACCAAAACACACCATTAAGAGCTTTAGTAAGACTAGACCAAAGATGAACTATTAATTGGAGATTTGAAATTAGTTAAGTCCACTTAGCGACTGTAGCCACTATCCAGTTTACATACTGTCAGTAAATCTTCACTAGCACAGAACAAAAGTTACTTTGTCACTTCAAACAGTTGCTGCTGGGGCTACATGAACACCAACTCAGCTTTACAAATACAGAAAACAATACATATACATTGTAAACAAAAATGACGTGCCATCATATTTTTGCTGTATATACATAATTCTTGGGAGAATAGCCGATCAGTGATAATAGACAAAGTTTTGCGGAGTGGTGTTTGGAATGATGAGCTGATCACAGATTAGTGTGCCATTTTGTGAAGCAGCCCTTCCTAGAAATCATGTTAGGGCAGACAGTTAATATTCCTCTTAAACAGGGTAGTCACATGGTCCTAGTGCTAGGCCCCTAGTAACAGAACTTTAGTAAGATTTAGTAAGTGTAACCTGCATACAACAGAGAATTCTATTTTCAACAACTGAATCAGCCTATTGGTTAATGCTACCTCTGGACTGTGTCTTGTGAGATGACCACTTGTGTCTCAAAGAATTTTATTTCTATACTGCATTCGTGTGAATGGCATGTGTAAAATTCATGTCCTTTATCCCTATCTTTTAAAAAAATCTAAATAAGTCCAGAGGACTGAAGTAGTCCACGACTATTTACATCCTAAAGTGACACGCCTGTGCAAAACAACAATGCTTTGTGTGACTCAGGAGGTAAACAATTGCTGATGGATGCAGGACAACTACTGTATTCAGCTTACTCTTTGCTGGAATCACAGGAGCGTTCGCATTTCAATGACTGACAGCTGGGTTTACCACAGAACACATACTCAAACTTACGGGGCACGTTATTCAGCCGTAGGCTGGTAGGTTTCTTTGACCTTTGCCTTTAAACCATTCTTTAATGCTGTTTTGTTAATGGCGCATTTGCCCATATAAAATCTCTTTGCTTTATTTATTTATTTTTGTACAGAAACATCAGCCCAAATGTTTGAGATCACTGCAGAATGAAATTATCGCAATTTTGGATTGTCGCAATTTTTGAAAACTAACAGGAATACACCGATAACACTTTTGTGTCACATATGACAAAAAGAAGAGATCTGATCCACTTGTACATGCTGTGTAAATTCCAGACTGGTCTCTAAAAATACATTTGCTTGTTGAATCCTTAACCTTGTATTTGTCAAGTATTGCCTCAGTGAATTGTTTGGTGGATTGTTTATTACAATAACAATCTGAATTAATAAATGAATATAATAACTTTCAATTTCATAATGACTATATAGGTACCTGTTTCTTACTGCAGCGTCTTAAGATGGCTTCGATGGCTGGGACCGGATCTACCAACTGTTCAATCTTCACACAATTCCGCAGGATCATTGCAGCATCACTAGTTGATGTTGCCATAACAATACCAGGACAATCCAGAAGTTTGATGTGTTTGTCTAAATGGACCTCCTGTAGACACCTGAGAACAATTTTTAACTTAAAACCAGAAAACCAGAGAAATTGTCTTCAAATAGACAAAAAAAACAATCACTGACGTTTCTACTTACTTTGTTACTCCAGGTGTAGCTCCTACACTGCATGCTCTTGCTCGCTTCAAACTGTTAATCAAACTGCTCTTCCCAACATTAGGAAAACCTAATAATGGAATAATGGAAAACCAAAGTCATAAGGGAAGCACTGTGACTTATGGTGATGCATGGTGTTCAAAGTTGCACTGGAGTCATAAGGCTAATGTAGCCAAGAAGTAATGGAAGCCAATTAGCATGATGCAAACCAAATTCCTAAATCACTAGAACATATTGACAAAAGTATTTGCTCGCCTGCCCTCACAACTATATGAACTTGAGTGACATCCCATTCTTAATCCACAGGGTTTAATATAATGTCGACTCAACCGTTGCAACTCTTCTGGGAATTCTTTCTACAAGGTTTAGGAATGTGTTTATGGTCATTTTTAACCATTCGTTCAGAAGTGCATTTGTGAGATCTGATGTTGGACGAGAAGGCTCGCAGTCTCCACTCTAATTCATCCAGAAGGTGTTCTGTCTGGATGATGTTGTATACACCTGTGGACATTGAAGTGACTGAAACACCTGCATTCAATGGTTTGGATGAGTGAATACTTTTGGTAGTGTAGTGTACTTGTCTAAAACTACACCAGTATTTTTAAGCAATCACAAATACACATACTTATATGATGTGTATATGAAATAATGTGATCAATGAAATGAACAATCATAGCTTTAAAAAGCAGAAACAGTTATCTTGGAACTTAAATTTTGTCTGCATTTTTATCCACTTTTACATTTAACAGTCTGTTATACAGTGTCAGTAACTGCATAAGCAAGTTAGCTAGTAACAAAGATATCACTTATTTCTAACACTGAAACTGTTATGATATCGATCCATTAAAACGGTTTAATTTGTCCTGATACTTCATAGATCCATTCAAAAATAAAGGCGCAAACTTGCAAAGCAAACACCTGAGTGGACGGACTACATTTCAAATGGATTTTTTTTTTTTTTAAAGGGGATGAATAGATTTAAGATGCAGTGTGGCACTTACCCACCACTCCAACAGTAATGGTGGTTTTAATGTCCTGGCTGCGACAGTAATTTCCCAGTAGCTTCATTAGACATTCAGCCCCTACGCATACACTGGAGCTTAGCAGCTCTGGAGTGGCATGGGTTACAGGCACGTGGCTTCGCTTCTGTGGAAAAGGATGACAAACATGAACTGATCAACTGTAGCCTAGTAGAATTAAGCATGGGTATCAGCAAATTATTATTTGACGACTTGTGTCTAGTTAAGGACAACATATTTTTGTGTTTGAACTCAATCACTCAATATCTTTATGACATCTTATACTCAATAATTCAAAGTAGCTACTTGATAGTTGGTCTAGAACATAAAATTTCTTCACTTAAAGGCATAAAGATTTTAAATTTATGCCCGCACATAAGAAAACTCATGCTCACCAGGTTCTTATTCTGCTGCTGTGTTGAAGCTTTGAAGGCCACAGTGGGAAATTCATTACGAAGATACTTAATCCACTTTTCCACAATGTCCTTGGACACCAAGTCTTGAACAAAACATAGACATATTTAAGGTTGTTTCTTTTTTATTCTGTTTGTGTGGTCTTGTGTACCATAAAGAGTCATTTAACTTTACATTTATTTTACTTTTATTGTTTCTTGTTAATATATTCTATATATAACAGTCATAGTTTATATATTACTAACTCTTCAACCTTGTTTTCAAAAACGGAATTCAAAATTTGGGTTTGACATGATTTTGTATTTTGTCTTCTCACAGCATTTATATTCATGGAAGATTATAGTTTGAACAATCACTTGGTTGGTATGATCTGGTTCTAGCTTTAACCTTACCAATTTTATTAAGAACAAGAACAATTTTCTTGTTTGTTCCACTCTGCACCACAGCCTCCTCAACCTGCGGACAGCGACAGCCTAAAGGATCTCTGACATCCAAAACTTCCAAAATAACATCTGCAGCTTCAATTACCTGTTCAGGAATCAACAATAAAATAATCAGCCTACAATTAAATCCAATAAATAAAGAACTGACAGTATTATAAACTTATGTGTATATGTCATATATATGTACATATATATCAGATATATAAAAGCATGTTTATACAACTTACTTTCTTAAATTCTCTGTAGTATGCCTTCCTTGAATTCTCATTTTCAAAACTGACATGCTTCTCCAAATTCTGCATTTCTATTTCCTGCACATAATAAAAGTAGAATTCTGTTATCAACAATAAGTTAAATAAAAAGTTAACAGGTGTTACTGGAGTATGTATATTTTTAGCCGTGGCTACAAATTATATAAGCTATATATCAGGATTTGTATCAGCATGCAAATGAAGGTTTACTAAATGTTATGTAATTCAGAAAAGTGTCACCAGTATTCATTTTACATGTTATATAAAAAAGAAGAGAGAAAAAAAACCCTAAACATAAAAAAGCCTTTATATCAAGGCTTGAATAGATCTGACACAGACATGAATGAAGGTGAGGCAGATTGAGGGAAATAATAATAATAATAATAATAATAATAATACACTTACATAGCACCTTTCACATACAAAATCATGGGGAATGAAAATGTTGAGAAAAAAGACTGGGCTTTAAAAATGGAAAGACAAGGAGAGAGTGTGGGGGCAGCAACACTAAAGGACTTGCCACCGATAGAGGAAAGCCTGAAACTTGGAACAGCCCGGAAACGAGAGTCAGAGGACGTGACACATGAGAGCTGACAGATAAGTGGGTGCTAGTCTATTCAAGGCTTTAAACGTCAGTAGCACGATTCTATAAGGTTATGTATAATGTTCTGTAACTGGGAGTAGCTGATGAAGGATAGGTGATAGTAGCTGATGAAGGATGGGTGTGATAGGTGTGGACCTCTTGGTGCGTACTAGGACTCTGGCTGCTAAGTTTTGAATGTACTGCAGAGTGCAAAGGATTTTGGAGGGTAAACTATGGAACAGAGAATTGCAATAATCTAACCTGCATGTAATGAATGCATAAACCAAAATCTAAGCATCTTAAAGTAACCAACAAATGAGAGACACTACAAAGATGAAAAAATGAGAGATGAGATTTAATACTGGAAGCAAAGCTGAGGCATGAATCAAACAAGACATCAAGCACAGAAGTGGTTGGGGTGACTGGGGTATCATTAAGAAGAAATTGAGCAAGCAAAGATAGCAGACGTTTTTTTTTAGCACTGAACTTCAGATAGTTAGCCTTTAACTTGTTTATTAACTCCAGATTACAGCACGACAGTGAGGAAGGTGCAAAGATTCAGTGGATTTGAGGCTAAGATAACTTTGAATATCATCAGCATAACATTGAAAATTGAGGCCATGAGAACGAATAATATCTCCAAGGGGTAAAATAGATAATAAAAAACATGCGACCAGGGAGAGAACCCTGAGAGGCTTCAGCAGCAGTATTTGATCTGTGCTTCCCAAAGGTCCCAAATTGAAATCTATAAGAAAATACTGAAGCTGTGAAATAACAATCCTCCTGGTATCTTGGCAACAAAAGGTCGATTGGAGATTGGCCTAAGGTTTTTCAGAACTAACTTAGAACTAGTTTAAAATAAAAGTTAATAAAAATCTAGTTTACTGCCTTTTCCAGACCAGCTATGGCTTGTAAGTTTAGACACTTGTAGTTTAGGTTTGTAGTATACTATGTGTATTCAAGGATTCAAGGAGGCTTTATTGTCATTCGCATCACATGTGGTACATGGGGTGGAACGAAATTGTGGTACATGGGGTGGAACGAAATTGTGTATGTTTATTACCAAGTTTTTCTTTACTATTACTATATACAGGTTCATTTCCATCGTGTGTACTACTGGCTACTGGCTGGGTAAAAATCTTTTGGGATTATCTATCTAGCTATCTGTCTAGCTATATGATATTTACAAAGTATCAGTCTCGGACTAGAATAATATTTCTATATTTAATATAAATATTATTTCTAATATTTAACAGGGGGGAAGGGGGGTGATATGTCCCCAGGTGCACACTGAAAATATTTGCGGTGTGCAACAGTTACTACATTTACATTTAAGCCATTTAGCAGACGCTCTTATCCAGAGCGACTTACTACATTGTGATGAAACATCCCAAACGGTATGGTATGATGAATGTGCTGGAAATGGCCAGGGACACAAACTATCAGTTTAAAAAACCAAAATTTTAAAAGTATGTACACTGCTGAGACACTCACCCTTTTGTCGAACTCCCTCTGTCGTTGCTGGATGTCTTTTTGGAAGCTGTCAAGACTCCTTCTCTTCATGAGCTCCCTCTCTCTCGACAACTTCTGCCTCTCCTGCTGCTCCTCCAGCTGAGGCAATCCAGAACACAAACTTTAGATGTAGTTTCACATCACTCAGAAAATAATAATGACCTCTCAGTTGTTTTTATGTGATAACCGGATATGATCATAGCCAATGTTCTATATAAACAAGAAAACTGCATCTTACCCTCTTTTGTCTGAGCTCAACTTGTTTTTGTTGGTGTTCTTTAAAGCCTCGGACATTGGGCACACCGGGATCTTTTTTGCCTCCTTGCGAGTTCCCCTGCTGTCCATTTTTAGCCTTTAAAAACAGATTTCAATGAAGACGCAGACCGTGCAGTTAGTTTTTAACTCCAATAGCTCTATAAAGTTAGGCTGATATTGGATATTCGGAAGATATTCGCCTTTTGTGCCTTCTACTGCTCACAAATAACCTCTAAAATCTCATTTCTAAGTCGTTGTGACCCAGGGAACAAACTACAATCATTATATTTCATCAAATTTTTTGAAATTTTTTATTCACTGAGTACTTTTGATGAAAATAGCCAGAACTGCTGCAGCAGGCACTGAGGACCTGAAACCTGCAGCAACTGTACTGAGACACATAAGCCTACTGTGAAATAAAATCATTTGTAATTTATTAAAATGCATCTTACAAACATACTACAACCTTTAGTTAGGTAAGATATACATTAGCAGTTGTGTAGGTCATTTTTATAAGGACTGAACTGCTACTGTGTGACATTCACATGATAAAAAAAAAAAAAAAAAAGGACACAACCACACTTTACTGCACCCACTACCAGTGGGCTATCTGCACTGTCCCCTCCCTGTACTTATTGTTTGAAGTTTCGTGTATTGTAAATTGTCTTGTGTTTTTATTGTTCTATGTAGCACCCTGGTCCTGGAGGAACGTTGTTTCGTTTCACTGTGTACTGTACACCACTGTATATGGTTGAAATGACAATAAAAAACTACTTGACTTGAAAATCCCAGATAAAAATCCCTTGTGGTATACATACATCTATCTGACAGATTTTCCACAACCTTTAGTTTGGTAAGATGTGAATTGGTTACATTTGAGTTCATTTTTAAAACAGTATTGAATGAATACAGCGAGACATTCATATGATAAACAGATCTAAAATCACCTGTAGCATACAGACATCCATCTGATGAACAAACTACAACCTTTTTAAAAGTATTAAATTAGTACTATGAAATGTTAATGTTGAAGCGATCTGATATTGTATGTAGTATAAAGATGCACATCTGATGACCATACTACAACCTTTAGTTTGGTAAAATATTCCATGGTTGAATTATGATGAATATTTATATGCAACAAGTTATTGGTCACTGTATACTACAAGCAATATTACGTTTGTACACCATATGGATGTCTCAGGATTATTTTTTTTTGTAAAATTAACTAAAAATCACAGTATATTTTATCATATGTTCGTCAGATGGGTCTCTGTATACTATGAATGATTTTAGATCTGTTCATTAGTTAATGTCTCATGGCATTAATTTAATACTTTTAAAAATGTAGTAAAAATCATACACAGTATATCTTAAAGATGTACTTAGATGGATATCTGTATACAAGTGATTTTAGATCAGTGTGTCATATGATCGAGTATTCAGGTAACACTTGTCATACATATGATTTTATTTTGCAGTACACTTGTGTGTTGTGTCTCTGTAAAGTTTTTGGTTTAGTGTTTACAAGGTATGTTTGCATTTCTTCATATAGCTTTGTAAAATGAGCAGATTAATCTTGTACGTTTGTAAACAGTACCCGCACTTTAGAGACGGTCGCTTGGCGAAAGGAAAGATCAGGAACTTTGACAGAATACAATGACTGTAGTTTGTTCTCTGATTTACCACGACTTAGAAAACTCAGTTTTAGATTTTAGGACGACAGTAAATCGATCTTAATGACAAGGCCATGCGAAAACAACTGCTGGTGTTTTTTCTCCACCCATATTCGGATAAGTCCCGCCCTCCTGTGCTAGGAATGGCATTTCAGAACGCGTGCAGAAGAGTGTGGCTTGTCGGAATAAAGGTGGAAAAACAAAACAGCTGCGGAGAGGCGACGAACAACTACGCACCTTTTTACCACAAAATCCGAGCCGCTTCGCTCGCTTCTGTTCTGTTGCATGTTTAGAGGAAAAAAAATATTAATACTGATTCACATTCATATTTCATCAAATTGAAATGAAGAAGATTATAAATTAGCATTATTTTACTCACTCGCTTTGGACATAAGGGCACGCGTGTCTAGACCGGTAGCAGCAGCGAAGTGAAGCGGAGACACGTGCTTACAGCACTTCAACATAAAAGTCCCAATATTCGAAAATACTGCATTGTATGTGAATTCTGCTTTATTTTATATGTGAATTTGAACTTTATTTAGTTTACAAAAATATTTTTGTATCAGTAAAACTGATAAAAAAGTATTTAACAGATAAAGCAAGGCAACGCGTTGATAAAAATGTGTTCATGTTCGGTTTAGTTATTGGTTCTCACTTTTTACTAGGTCTTTTTCACAGGGACTCTTACTGTGAGAGCGGAAGGTGGCCTTTTTACACGCCGGTGTGGTCTGGTGCGGACTTACGGGAGGGGCACGTCGAGTGCTCATAGAGGGTGCTCGTGAGCAACCCATTGGGTAAAATTAAAGAAATGGGACACCCTACAGCAGAGGTGTCAAACTCAAACACTTGAAGGGCCATATTAAAAAAAAAAAAAATCAACAAAGTCATGGGGCCAGTGAACGTGTTATTAAACATTACTTAACATTGTTAAATAATATTTTGTTGTATTAGCAGAATTTAAAGTATGCGAAGATCGCAACAGCAAGTTAAAGTATTTCAGTGTTTTATTTTCAGTGTTTCAAGTATTTCTGTCTGTCCAGCTCTTTGTCACATTTTGTGACACCTAAGATTTGATTTTGTATACCTAAGCGGCATATGTAAACAAGGAGAGGATGCAAGTGCTAGTAACAAGACATGACCTCAGTTCAGGGCAGAGAGATGAGAAAAGATGCTGACCTTACTGCTAGATTGAAAGCTAATTTAAAGAAGGTTGTTGTACAAATTCCTAAAAATAAATATCACTAACAATCACTAACAAAGTAAGTTTGCAGTTGTTTTGAGAAAAGCTTTAGGTCTCAAATTTATTTTTAAAACACATTTACAACGAAAACAGAGTAAAACTTTATTTGCAGAGTGTAGCCAGGAGAAACAAGACTTTAAGCAAACGTAGTATTCTCATTTTCTACTTTCCATATATACATTTGTGCTGGTTGGTCTTTTTGCATAGTAAAAAAATCCATTTTGACCACTGGTTTATCAAAGCACCATTTGGTGTCATGTAAAAAAAAAAAAAAAACCCTGAGAACTCTGAATTACTTTTTTTCTCTGCTAATTAAATATGTACCAATTTTATGTATGGTTTTATATGGCGTAAGTAAGTATCATGGCTGCTTTGTAAGCCATTGTAGCAGGTGCAGATAAACCAGCAGCTACCTGGTCGGTCGTTCTCCCAGTAAGTGCATCCTCACTCAATCCAAACTGTTAGGAATCTGGATATTCAGGAAAATCTGTCCAGTCTATCTTATCTACAACAGTGTCATTCACGCGCATGCAGAATCATGCACAGGCACAGCTTCCAGTCCAGTCTGACAAAAAAAAAAAATTCTACACACCCGGATGATAGAGATAGCGGGGCGTCCAGCAGCTCACTCTCTCCTCACTGCATGCCAGGCAAAAACTCCTTTGCTTCTCGAGTCTGCACATCACAAAGCTCTGTCTTTATGGCCTGTAACTCCCATGTAACTTCCATGACCAAACTCCGTCTCAAGTTGCGCAAACAACTGAAATGTTCTAATCTCAAACTTCAGGTGTTTTTTTTTGTTTAAGATTTAGATATTTTATTTATAGGTAATACAGCAGCGTAATGATGGCAACTTTATGCAAACGCAGGTAAGATCCACGGCGGTGGGGTACATTAGCGATGCTTGGTGTCGTAACGCTGGTGTGGTCTGCAAATACTGCTCACCGTTAGTGGAGATGATGGTTATAAAGTGCCGGTCCTGCTATTTACCGAGGGAAATCTGCGGTTTTGATCGCGGCTAACTATAGCCCTCCAAGCTCCAGCAACAACAGTAGGACTGAGGCACTGAATGAACTGTATTAACACGCCAGTAAGCAGACAGCCCACCTGGATGCTTTTCATATCTTGGCTAGAGATTTTAACCATGCGGACCCAAAGAATTTGTTTCCCGGACTATAACAACACATTGACTTTCCAACATGGGGAGACAACACAACAGCACCACAGATCTTCAGGAGTACGCAGAAACTGTCTCCGCCTATATCACCTAGTGCATTGATGATGTAACTGACCATTACTGTTAGTGAGGTACTCCATGAGGATAGCCCAATGTTTCAGTGACAGCAGAGACATACTGAGTTGGTGGGGAATACAAGCCATCACGGGCTCCAGCTTAACAGTTAGTCATGTAACACATCAGGTCCTCCCTCCCCACCTTCACCTCCGCCATCTCCACTGCTCTCTGCTCAGCCCTTACACATCTGGACAAAACATCTGGGGTTCAACACATCACTATGCAACTGGCTGTGCAACTGAAGGTTCTACCTACCCACTACACAGCTGTATCATATCACATACTTTTCAGCCCCCTCCCCCCCCCCACACTCACCACCCTGTTCTGTCCCCCGCACACACACACAATCTCAGCACCCTGACCACCCATTAAATACTGAACTAAGACCTTTTCAGGAACTGGTCTGCATTCATCCCTTTAAAAACAGCATTCTGCTTTTCAATTTGCACTACTGTTTATACAGCCACTGTCATACCACTTTAATCCTACATCATAATTCTGCTAGTGCACAAGTCACTTTATTGCCCTTATTGTCTTCCATGATTTACTCTCATTATGTTAATCTCACGGCCCTTATTTTATGTCATCATATGTCTTGCATTTGTCTATTTTATGTTTACTGTTCAATATATTCAATAAACTCATGTTCTTGTTTTAGTTGTAATCTATTTTTGTTAAATGTTTATGTGCTGCAGCTTTGGTCAGAGAGTAACAAAATTTCAATTCTCTGTATGTCTTGTACATATTGAAGTATTGACAATATTTTATAGTTTATAGTAATATAGTATATAGTTATTTCTAAACTTCAAACTTAAGTAAGATAATAGCAACTGTGACGGCGGACGGAAGACCCGTCGGCCTCGAACGACAACCGTCTCTTCTTTCAGACTTTTTTCTGTTGATGTTTCTTTTTACTTGGACGTCGCCAGGCTATTGTCAAGAAAAAGAAAACAAGGTTTGGAGACATGGTGCCATTCTTGTCCAAAGGCAGTTTAATGAAAGCTAATTGGTCTTCACATCTTAGTCTTTCCCCAACACAGAATCAAAAAAACTTTAAAAAGCAGCCTGCAGTTAAACATAATAAATAATAAAAATAATAAAACATATGATATTTAGACCTGAGAGAAAAGTACACTCAGAAGTTCTCTTTCTTTCTTACTTTACTTGTGTGTGTCTCTCTTTCACACATTCAAACACCAGTGTTTTAGTGTATTGAGGCTTTGGGTATTACTCCTAAGGTATTTTACTGACTAGCCTAAAGGAAGTCCTCTATCTTATTCATTGTGAATATTCAGAACTATGGATGATCTGTTTTGGTACATTCAGTGCCACTTATAAACCTTATTAACACACCTAAAATATGATAAATTTTGTGCTTTGAAAAGCAACAGGATGTAATTAACAAAGTGCCAGATAAGGCTATTAGACTTTTGTTGAGTTTGAAGCATTATCTGATTATCACTGAGCTGGATAAAAAGCAAGCTCACCGTAAAGTGCATTGACTTTCTTGAGGGCCTGATTTTTGAGAGCACAAAGCAGAGAGAAACTGGTGATTATTTAAAGTGGTTTTGGACATAAACTCCAGGATAAGGCTCCTGTGTCATCTGCTAATTGGTCAAAATGTATTTTTGCTGAGATGCAAATTAAGTCATTCAGACTTGTTTAATGAAACTTGCATTCTTTGGTGATAGGGATCAGGGATGGTAATGTAGCCTTTTTTAAACTATTTGAAATGAAAAGTAAGCCCACACGTCTTTGAGTTTTTATTTGAAATGTTGACAATGGAAATATAGTGCCAAATCTGAAAAAAAAAAAAAACGTTTACCTGGGGTACTGTTTTGGAGTTTATATGTTTAGGCTGGCATGGTGGCATGTGGACAGCGCTGTGGCTTCTGAGGGAATAATTTGGTAATTACTTAAGGGATATATAATTGTTAATACCGTTTTGGAATTGTTTATACTGCAGAATGTGGAGTGAACCTTAAGATAATGGTAACATAACTTAGTGTGTATAGAAAAGCAGGAGGGGCATTACATCACGTCCTGTATAAGTATGGAGCCCTGAACCATATGGTTGCAGTTGAAATGCAATTGAACTTTTCTCTTTAATCCAGAACCCAGTGTCTGATGTGTTTGACATCAATCATACCAATCATTCATCCTCAGGCTTTTGATGTCTGGCTTGGTCAACTGGAGTCATTAAGTCACGACACTTCATAGCAAGAAGAGGCAGGTTTCGATTTCCAGCTTGGGTGGGGTGTTGGATTGGGGTGTCTGGGGTCCTTTCTATGTGGAGTTTGCACAGTACTAACTCCACTAGGGCAAACACCCATCTAAGCAAAAACAGTGCTTGCAATTTAAATTTTTATACATTGTGTTAAGTAAGGGTTGTTTGGAAATGCTAATAACATTATAGTTACAAAATAAGCATTTTTCTTTATTTCTTTGCTTGCAATATAAATAATTAAAAAAAGGTTGTGCCTAACTAGGGCCCTTCTTCTACATTGGACAGGAAACTTGTGTATTCCAATGTTGAAGATGGTGATATTTGCCTTGGTTAGACAACATTTACTACTGTCCTGGTGCTGTTGGCCACAGGCCAATTAAAAAGACTTTGTCACCCTCTCGTTTGGATTTTGGTCAACCTGCAGTGGCTGATTTTGTAGAAACAGTGTGGGGGGCTTAATGGGGCCAGCACCATTAGTGTATGCAACCAGTTCTTTCACAACTTCATCCTTGAGCTACACAGTTGCTACTTTTGGTAAATGATATCATGGTCAAGGATTTAAGTAACCAAACTGTAATCTGTAACTATTTTGTGTTTACTCACTGACTACTCAGGTCCTGCTGGTTTGTGGACTGTCATATCATGGAAAAGATGGATGGTGGTCTGCAAACTGTTCAGTAATGCGATGTGTGATGGGGTCAGAGTTTAGTTGTTGAGGAAGATGAAGGTACTTCACTGTTCGTTCCTGCTGAGCTGTGCTGGAGTTGAAGCAATTTAATTGGTGTTTTCATAGAAAGATGAGACCTAACATGAGCTGTGCTGCCCACATTAAGGTGAGTTGCCCTGATGCCCTGAAAAATCCAGCAATTTAATTGGTGTTTTCATAGAAAGATGAGACAGTAACATCAAAATTATGTGACGCCATTGCCCACAGTAAGGTGATAAGATGCCCTGAAAAATCCACAACAGTCCTGAGTTTAAGTAGTGGTCCTGAATCCCAAACTCTGTTTTGTTTTCCCAAAAAGTACCTGAATTTCTTTCCACTTGAATATATACAAAACGTCTCGCCTAGATTTTGCTACCTATTGGGAGTTTGTGTCTTTTCTTCCTCTGCCATTGGTTGGCTTTTCCTTTGTTTCTTTCCTTCGTCTCAATAGTGGAATCTTCTTGCAAAGCATGCTTCGTAAAGCAACTTTCTTTACCTCACGCGTGCGCTCGCACTCCCAGAAGAGCAAACACACCTTTATACTCTTCTGCATATATACGCCAGGTCAAGCAGAAGCCAGCACCTCAGTCTGAGGTTAATCTCCCTTGGATAAGAAGTGCTTTTAGTGTTAGGATTCAAGAGAATTTGCTTAGCCCCATCAGGAATGACAGCGCAAATTACATTTGACCAGATCCTTTTATTGGAGGACATGTAAGTAACTTTAAAACTCTAAATGCTGGGGCATAATTAATTTCGGTGTGTTCATTATTATTAAAAATTCCAAAACTCAACGGCCAATTATTACATGCAGATCAGTCAGTGGATAAAATTATAAATTAAAACCTTTGTGGTGATTTTAAAAATATGACAGTTTTGGTCATAGAGAAAGCAGGGATTTTGAATGTGGAATAAAAACAGACCTGAAAAGATGACATTGTTTTCAATTTGCTGCATTTATTTTCATCACAAGAAAAATAGAACCATATTATATACTGTACATAAGCATATATCTATATAATGTTTTAGTGATTTTTGTTTTCATGCAAGATGGCTACAAAAGTTAAAGTCCATTAGTAGTATTACACAAAGAGCGGGTGTGAAGTCACAATTGATTTCACCACAGAGGTGATACGTTCATCAGCGTAGACTCCTTTATGTTGACTCGCAGTACTGTGTAAAGGCAAATACTCATTGACTCTATAGATATTCTGATTTAACTGCATCTGTACCACCAACAATGGTTTTATTATAGTATGTGTATTGCATGTCCATGAAAACTACCTGGAAACCTGTTTACCAGTCAGTCAAACATGTTGGTGAGAGAATACTGTCATCCATTCCAAACAAACTCCTCAGCAAATGACTGCTGTTTAGCATTAGACTCAGAGTTGTTGAGAAAGCAATGCTTTTACACAAACTGTCATGCAACAAGGTGTTTTCCCAACACACTCTGGGAAACGACAGAAACAATAGAAAGAAAAACTATTATGAAAATGTTGAAGATACATGGAATATAAAAAGTTCAATTTTGAGTTTGTTTTCACCGTCCTTAAGACTTGAATCCAGTGTATGAGGTATAAGTGGTATTTTATGCAGGTGCCACAGAGGAGACTTCTGTCTTGGATGTAGACACCTCAGATCCATCATCAACCTTCTTTCCAAAGAGCTGCATGATGCATGTACGGAACTGCAAAGAGAGCAAGATGAATTTTAATGATAGCACAATCCTGAATTTCATGTTGTTCGTATAATACATTTCATGCATGTGGTCTGTGGGAACTACCCATGTTCAATGGCAACATACTTGTCGGTTCATGAAGACGTAGATAATGGGGTTGTAGATTGTGGCGCTCTTTGCAAAATAGGCAGGCATGGCTGCTGCTAGTGGGTGGAAGGCATAGCCAGGATTCGCAGCTGCAAAGCAGGCAAAGAAGGTGTAAGGACCCCAGCAGAAGCAATAGGCAAAGATCATGACCACCACCATTCTGGAGACTTCCTTCTCTGCTTTCTGTGTGGATTCTGAGTCTTTTTGTTGCTGAGCGACCTGTTGAAGGAAAGCAAATTTACTGTTTAGCGTTTGCTTTTAAGCAGGAGGATCTTCAGGATAGTGTTCTGAAGTGTTTCCTGCACCAATGGAACTGCTTACAGTGCGAATGGCCCACCAGACAGCAATGTAGCAGAGAATGATAATGCCCAAGGGGATGAAGCAGCAAGTGATCATGAGCACAATCATGTAGGACTGGACTCCAGGGTCTTCACTTCCACTGAACACATCAGGTCCACAGGAGGTCTTCAGCCCATGAGGCCAGTACCTGTCAGGCAAAAAAGAGTTTAAGTGCTTTAGTGTTCATTTAATGTTTTAAACTTATACTGTATTAGAAGAGACGATCCTACCTGCTCCATCCAAAGACAGGGGGTGCACACCAGAAGGCAGACCAGGCCCAAGTGAAGACAATGCCACCAGTTGCCATTTTACCATCAAACTTCACATTGCCAAAAGGTTTGCACACTACCACCCATCTCTCCCAAGATATGACAGTTAGGGACCACAGACCAGCAATACCTAAGAAATAGGTAGGTAAGAGGTAGAATGCAAAGTATCAAATCTGAAAACAAAGTCTGCATTTCAGTGTGGTTGCTTTCCTTGTGTTTAGCGCAGAGGCCACTTACCACAGGTAGCAACTGTGTAGCCCTCGAAAACACACATTGGGTGTCCAAGTATGAAGTAGCCGAAAAACTGATTGCAGACGCTGATTGTGCTGGCCAGAAGTGTCTCAGCCAGATCAGCCACAGCAAGATTGACCAAGATCCAGTTGAGAGGGTGACGGAGCTTCTTGAATTTGGCTGTGGCCACCAGTACCAGGCCATTGGTAAAGGTTGAGGCAACAACCACAAAAAGCATCCAACATGTAGAAAGATTGTACACCCACCTTGGGGCAATGTGATAGTTGGGACCCTCAAAAGGATCTGTGAACAGAGAAAATGTAATTGTTTTAAGTCTTTGAAACAGCTTTATAACTGAAGGCTGCCAGATCATTACTAAATCACTTTGAACAAGCATTTAGACACTTTCCCAAAATTACCATTTGCAAAAATGTAGCTATGATGGTCAAGCTAAGTCACATTTCATTCCTAAAAAAGGTGTTCTTATGATATTTCAGATTACTAATTCCCATCTTCAGCAATGTCCCACAGACTAACCATACCTTGAAGTAACTACTAATTAGCTGGCTGGCTAGCCAGAGCAGAAAGGCGCATACAGTGCAGCACAGGAAAAACTTTAAAACTGGAACTGTGTAGAATACAGTATATCAGATTGCATTCTTACCTCTGGTGTTATTGCTGTTAGTGTATACGAAGGATGCCTCCCGTGTTGTTTCATCACCCCGTCGCCTTGCTGCGAAAACAGCATCTCCCCATTGGTCAGCCATCCTGAGGGGTATTTCAGGAGATTTTGGTTGGTGTTGTGACTGCGTTGGCAATTACCCCTTGATCTTTTCTATACCTCCTTGCACTTACTCCTCTGGTTTGTTCTTGTACTCTCTGCTGTTAGTCGTCACAAGCGCACTGATGGATGTCTAGTTCTTGTCAATGTGCTTTTATACCCAGCAACAGGATGCCTAGGCTGGATTAAAACAACCCCTGAATGAGATCAGGGTGGCAAAAGAACCCACGTGAAGTTTTTAGGGACATGCGTTATGATAAACAACCTGGCATTAGGATTCTATTGGCTTAGGAAAGTAGCCTAAGCTACGATTGCTCCATGAAAGCTGGGATGCCATCTTAGGTAAAGCACTCATTGTGCCATGGAGTTTTAACCCTAGCCAGGAGTCACCTCTAAACTGATTACAAGGCTGATCTGTGTTTCATAGGGTGATGACCTGTTAACTGAAATGCTACAATAATAGATCTATGGCAACCTTGCATAGTTTGACAAAAAGTGGTGGGCCTCTAGTCTAACTTTTTGGTATTATAAAGTTTCAATTAGGTTGGGTAGTTTTTGTGAAAAGTGATGGATAAGTGGCATGGGAATCTACATGCTACATCTACTATTGTCTGGAAAAGGATAAATCCTACTATGCCATATAGCTACCAAGATACATTTGCTGTTAAAGTTGCTTGTATGTTTTGCAGGTTCCGGAGAAAGGACATTAAAAAAGAACACATCATTTTCAGATTGCTGCAAGCGTTTATTTTCATAAGAAATAAAATAGAACCACACATACTGTACATAGGGATTGATCTATCTTTCTTTTTGTCATTTTGGTTTGCATGCAAGGAGGCTATACAATAACTTAAAAGTTATTAATACATAAGTAAATATTAAGCTATAGTTATTTTTACATCTGCTAACAGTGAGTAGGTGTACTGCAGATTGCAGGCTGCATGTGACAAAACACTGCCCACTTGCACGACTGTCAGTAGACAATCCATATGACTGTATAAATTCTGAGAACCATCCCAAAATGAAAATTCATTAAGCTGAGAAAGTAATGCAATTACACTCAGCCTTGAAATAAGATATTTCTCCATCATTCCAGGCAAAAAATATCGGTAGAATTTTTAGCCACAAGCATTGAATACACATGAAGATATTTGAAGACAAATATAAAAGCCATGTTTTTATGTTTTTCTTTTCCATGTCTGTGAGCTGAATTCATTTGTACTTCATATACATGTGGTATTTTATGCAGGTGCCACAGATGAGACTTCTGTCTTGGATGTAGACACCTCAGAACCATCATCAACCTTCTTTCCAAAGAGCTGCATGATGCATGTACGGAACTGCACAGAGAGAAAGAGAAAGGTGATTATAGCACAATCCCAAATCAGTCATTTCTTGTGATGTGCTATTTAAAGCCTGTAAAGTATGAATGGCAAATTTCACAAAAGACCTACTTGTCGGTTCATGAAGACATATATAATGGGGTTGTAGATTGTGGCGCTTTTTGCAAAGTAAGCAGGCATGGCTGCTGCTAGCGGGTGGAAGGCATAGCCAGGGTTAGCAGCTGCAAAGCAGGCAAAGAAGGTGTAAGGACCCCAGCAGAAGCAATAGGCAAGGATCATGACCACCACCATTCTGGAGACTTCCTTCTCAGCCTTCTGTGTGGATTCTGAGTCTTTCTGCTGCTGGGCAACCTGTTGGAGGACACATTAATTACTCAATTCAGCATCTTCTTCTGAAAGATGTAATTTGTTCATTTCATTCGCAGAACCAATGAACCAATAAGACAGCTTACTGCACGGATGGCCAACCACACAGCAATGTAGCAGAGAATGATAATGCTCAAGGGGATGAAGCAGCAAGTGATCATGAGCACAATCATGTAGGACTGGACTCCAGGGTCTTCACTTCCACTGAACACATCAGGTCCACAGGAGGTCTTTAGTCCATGAGGCCAGTACCTGTCAGGCAGACAAATGAAATTTTTTTTTGCATGCTTAGACATTTTAAAAACAAATATTGTATAGATGCACACTGTTTAATGATGAAAGAGAGCTTACAAAGCTGAATAAAGGAAGAGTTTACCTGCTCCATCCAAAAACGGGAGGTGCACACCAAAATGCAGCCCAGGCCCAGGTGAAGATAATACCACCTGATGCCCATTTGCCATCAAACTTAACATTTCCGAAAGGTTTGCAGACCACCACCCATCTCTCAAATGAGATGACAGTCAGAGACCACAGACCAGCAATACCTGGTGTTAGGAAGGAACATAAAACAGTTAGAAATCAATTGAGCTTTAAACCTGCATTTCATTGTGTTTGCTTTGCTTTTGTTAGGTCAGAATGTGCTTGACCAAACCTTGACTTACCACAAGTAGCAACTGTGTAACCTTCGAAGATACACATTGGATGTCCAAGTATGAAGTAGCCAAAAAACTGGTTGCAGACACTGATGCTGCTGGCCAATAGTGTTTCTGCAAGATCAGCCACAGCAAGGTTGACCAAGATCCAGTTGAGAGGGTGACGAAGCTTCTTGAATTTGGCGGTGGCCACCAACACCAGGCCATTGGTAAAGGTTGAGGCAACAACCACAAAGAACATCCATAACGTAGCAAGATTGTACACCCACCTTGGGGCAATGTGATAGTTGGGACCCTCAAAGGGATCTGTGAACAGAGAACCACATGTGTCCTCTCTTAGAATAACTGTACATTTGGAGATTTTCTAGAACATGTTTCATCTTAATTTGTTATACATAATTATACAACCCCCCCTCCAAAGTAACACATTTGTCAATTTAAATGTTAATTTCCACAGTTTAATGCAGGTGAATAATAAAAAAAAAAAAAAATTGTACTAATAGTTCTGATTAGCAGTTCACGTTTCCAGACCTTTATACCCTACCACAAACTATTTCCTGTTATAGCAGTCAGATAACAACTAGCTTGCTTACCAAAAAGTTACAACATGAAAAGACGAAGCTGGAGTGAACCTTAAGTTTGGAGCTGTGGACTAGGGTGTGTGAGACAGCATTCTCACCTCTAGTGTTATTGCTGTTGGTATATACGAAGGCTGCCTCCCGGGTTGTGTCATCTCCCCGTCTTCTTGCTGCAAATATGGCATCTCCCCATTGCTCTGCCATCCTGTGGGGTTTTTCAGGAGTTTTTAGTCGGTGCTCTGGTTGCTGGCCTGGTTACCCCCTTTACCTGTTCTATGTAAAACGTATTTGTTCTCACTACTTCAGTTTGGTCTACTCGTTGCTATCTCCCACCAAATGGCACCAATAGATGTCTGGTTCTTGTCTATGTGCTTTTATACCTACCACAAAAGGTCTAGGCTCAGCTAGGGTATCCTACAAATTGGGTCATAACTGGTACCTGTGCCCAGTCTGGGCATACATTACTGGTGAAAAAAAGATTCTATTGGCTTACAAAGACCTAAGCCACTTCTCATTACCCAAAGTGGGATTTCTATGTTATAGGTGAAGTGTAAACATTGTGCCATGGAGCTTTAGGCAGGCTTGTTGGACTCCTTTACACTGATTACATGTGGACCAGTGGTCTGAAAGGTCACCGTATGTGTCCTATTTTAATTACTTAGAAAGTTAGAACACTCTTGCTGAATATATAGACACTGATAGATTCTGTTGTGAATTCATGCTCTACAGTTTAGTAATATGAATTTTAACTATTAAGGTTGTGCAATTTAGTCAGTCAGGTTGCACTTTAAACATACTTTCAAAGACCAAGATTAAAAATAAATTTTCAGTAGAGAGTATAATTCAGGGCAAAAATTCTCTAAAGCTATAGTACAGTAATGTATGTGGTTAATTACATTAAAATATCAATGAATTCCTGGGTATAAAACTTAACCATGACATACTTTAATTTATGTTTGCTTAACAGAGTTATGCCAGGGCTCAAATTGGCTTAATGGGACAACCTGGGTGCCTAGTTAACCTGCACACAGAGCCTAATTACTATCGACAAGGATGCAGTCAAACCTTCCTAATTCCCTGTAGCATAGATGGTTCAGGCTAGGGAAAGCATCCTCGTATCAGCTTTTTAGGTGAAAGGCAAAGCCGGTGCTAACCAGGTAAAAAGGTGTAAGGCCTGAAGATAAGGATTACGACTAAAAGAGTCCTAGAGTTTCCTTCTCTGCTTTCTCTTTGCACTTACGGCCCTTATTTGTGAGAACAAAAAAAAAGAATAGAATTGTCAAATATGTATTATGTATTGTCGGTATTATGTATTGTTATGTAAATATAGGTCCAATAAGGAAAACAATTATATGAAAAGGACAACTCATTTCTCAAACGAGCTGTGATGTTTTTCACTTCTACATTTGACCAAACTTCGATTGTTTAAACACTTACCTCCCACTAGGTAATAAAACATACTGTATTATAGGCATCAAAACGCATTATAAGCATCCCTCAACATGGGTAGTGTTTACAGACAAGCTCTGCGCTACCTTTAAAACCTTCATAGTGACCCACCAAGCAAAATTTAACATCCATAAAATACACTTTAGGCCAAGTGCAGTCGAATATATAAACAATTAATTTAATTATATTATTTCCAGAAACAATTGACTATGAAGTCTTTTTTCTAGGTTTCTTTCAACTTTGTATTCTGACAGTCAAATATAATTGTTCACCTGTACATATGCCAAATGTTAATAATTAATTATGCTTATCCTGTCCATTGTCTGAAAAACACACAACAAATGATAGATATTCCAGCAATGCAAGGTGCATACTCAGTTCATCAAGTACAATTCGAGGAAAACTGAAAACCCATTGAGATCTTGCTGGGAACTGTATGGAGAAGAAAAATCCATTATGAAGTGTCTGTGGACAGTAGTGAAAAATGTGTGGAAAGCAGTTCCTTTACATGAATTTAGTGTTATAGTCAAAATCATTAGGCGAGCTCAAGTCATACATATTCTTCTTAAAACAAAACTGGTTATTCCATTTTAAAGTACTGCTGATAGTCATTAATGATAAAAAACGAATTTCCGGTTAATCACAGTTGACCACCAGACCACTGTGTATTTCTATGCTATGTATATAAGCAATGAGCAACACAATATCATAGCAATGCGATAACAAAGCGACCGGAAAACACAGATTTAAAATGCAAAGCCATTTATAATGTGTCTTTCACCAATTAATTCCTCATCACTGAACACCACCAGTGACATACTTTAACTTATACTTTCCAGGTTACTGTGAGGCAGGTTAAGATTTGACATTTCCGTTAGGTCCAAAGCAGCTTACTGGGACATTTGGGGTGCCTGGTTACCCTGAACACCAGATCCTAATTACTATTGACAAGGATGCAGTCCAGACCTCCCTAATCCCTCCGGATTGATGGTTCAGGTTAGGGAAAGCGGGGTTTAACAGAAAACCTCCATGGGATCAGGCTTTAATCTTTCACCGCATCCTGCTGCACATCCCCCCAACCTTAACATTTTTGTCTATTGTGAACAAGTTGAACAGGAAGAAGTCAACACTGGGACTCCAGGGGATGTACAATGATGAAGATGGACCTAGCAAGAAGAGTGAGAGCAGTCTGTAAACCTTTTAATTTAACTCATTTTTCTTATTTTAGATCCCACAAAGGTTACTCTGTTATGTTAGAGCAGTGATTGAAGATTATGTTAAGGATTTTCGGTATTAGCAGAATCAGCTAAACATAATGTTTGGATTGAAATTAAAGAATAGCATCACTCTTGTTACATGTTTGCTTAAATGTATTAGCCTTTTAAGGAATTATTGGGATTATGTTTAATGATTAGGAATGTTTACGTAAAACTGTATAAAACTGTATAAACATGATAGCACTCTGTTAGCAGTGTGTGGGAAGAATTCTTTGATGCTGACTGCATTATTTTTGTACCTGAAATGTATTCTTTAAAACAGCATAAATTAAAAAATGGAATATGGAGATTGATGGATGAAGCAAATTCTACAAAAGCTTTTCCACCCATCGTGTGGTGCAGCACTTTATCAGATGTATGTCTGGAATTCCGCTAGTTCTGAACTATTCGTAATTGGTAAAAGTTCACTACTAGCAGAACTCGGATTTACACCTGAATGCCAGCGGAAGTCCAGGCTCATGTCACAGTCTGGTCTTCGGTGAAATGCCATTCATCATCTGGTATTTCCCTTTTCTGATATTTTGCATTTTTGTAGGACTGACATTTACACTTAATAAAAGTGAAGGGGCTTCAGCAGTGAAAATGATGTTAATTCAACAAGGCTGAATGTTTGTTCAATCTGTGCCTTGTTTTAGCATCATTTTTTTGGGTAAAAAATAAAATATACTTCCTTGTTAAAATATGTAATCTTTCTGATAAATTATTAGTTGGGAAAATAGTTTGTTGGAGCACCATGAAGTTTTTTGCTAATTTCACCTAATTTCAGCTAATTACCCTCTTTCCTGCAGCAGCTAGGCCATCTGACAGAAAGAAATGGAAGCGGATCGTTTATCATTATTTACAGCTCCGGAAATAAAACTTCAAGTAAGTTTTTTTTTTTTTAAGATTTTAAGTACTCTCCTAATAACAACTCTGTTAATTTTAGAATTTGTTATTTTTATTTCAAAACAAAGAGGCTCATTCACCAAGTGTTCTTTAAAAGGGATCTGTTCTTCGGTATGTATCAAGACTCATATTGCTTACACCTTTATGCTCTTGAGTGTAGACTCAAGAGCATAAAGGTATGAGCAATAAGAGTCTTGCTTTCTAGGCTTATTTATAGGGCTTAATACCAATGCACTAGGCAGGTTCATGTACAACTGCAACTGTTTCTTCTGTTGCTCCCTCCCCAAATCTGGGGCATGCAATGTTAGGTGCATAACAACAGCAGATCAACAGTGTAAATTATTAAAGGGGCAGTCCAGACAAAAAGTGAGAGTGCCCTAAAAAGCTAAACATTTGAAAAACTACAAGTGCATTGGGGATAAAACTTGAGGACATGCTTTATTTTTTATTGGTCTCTCATTTAGTATGATTTCAGATGACTTCTTCATTGTCTTGGGAAATACCCATTTGTTGAATTTCCAATGGCTGGATGAGCTACTAGTGTAACACACAATGTGTAATGTGGTGTGAGAACCACGATAGAAATAAAACTGGACAGAAAATCATGAATTCTAAGGTATACATTGGCTGAGGGATACATTGCTGTTTGACAGGATATTACATAACATGATTGTGATTATGAAAATGATTGGCCATTTAAATGCACTATTTTGGTTCAGTCTAAAATATGCATTGATGATTTTCATTTTTTGTGTTTGTGTCAGTTTCCAGTCTGCAAACGAAGAGAAGATGAGTGTTAAACCTTCACAAGGATGCCCATGTCAGAGCTTTAGTGCCTCAGTTATCAAATATAACAATCTTGTTGTATATTTTGGAAAGTGAAGCCAGTGTACATACAACCACAGCAAATATGCCACACAGAACATCAGTTATGGTACATGTGAAGCTTTCATTTAACACATGCATTGCTGTAGGAAGAAGGAAATGATGCCAAACTGCTCTTCAGATGTACAGAGTTGGAATCATTTCTAAGATGGCTCTTTTTAAAGTAGTTTCACAAATTTGTGAAAAAGCACACCAGGTTGGGATGTCCAGTCCAACAGAAGTTGAATGAAATGTAATTAAGATAATACTATGCCTCTATACTTAAAGAAGTATGCTGAGACACATTCATACCACATTTCTTTCATACTTTGCCTTTATTGTAAATGCTGTTTTCCTTGTTTTGTCATAAAACCATGCACTTCAACTATGTATTGAAACAATGGCATTAAAAGCAGAAATAAAATCCTACTTGGTATGTATTTATTATTTACATTGCAAAAAATATTTTCATCATCATATGACCAGAAGACATCATAAAGGACTTCTGTTACTGCACTACAAAATTGCCTTTACCTTTGGGTAGGACAGAGAAGAAATGCAGAATTTCTCTGTGAATGTAAAACAAGATGATATGACGCTAGTGTAAGTGAATGTGTTTGTGTGTGTGTTTGTGTGTCTGTGACTTTGTGTGTCTCTGTGTGTGAGATGATTACTATATATGTAATTCTTCATTTATAGCCACATAAACATACTCATTCTGAAAACATTTTCTGAAAAACCCAGAGCTATAATGCTGTGTATAAAAGCTGCAGGTCTGTGGGATTCTCTAGGGACTTTGAACAGGTTTATTTCTCCGGTCCTACAGAAGACACCTGGGTCACCTGAGATGAAGTAGAGGCATCTTCATCATCTCCAAGTGGATTCTTACCGCAGAAAATCAACTTCATCATGCAGGAGCGGAACTGCAGTTCAGACACAAGAGAGTTACATGTAGGAAACTAGCTAAATGCAACCACGGTTTTTACTATGATGTACAAGACTGAATAATATTAATGCAGAACTCTGAGATTACAGTTCACTATGACGTTCTAGAAATAATTTATTGTTCAGAGTGATGATGATAGGAACCAGACAACAGAATTAATGATGTTTCTCGAAACGCTCCAAGACAGTAATTACATGAAAAACAGTGAATATGTTGCCTGATAGTTGAGACATGTGTTATTATAGTACTGAGATAAAAGATTTTCTTTTTCAGACAGAAACGATATGCTTTCTTATTAATTCTTGGTACATGTTACATGAAGCATGTTGTTACATTGTTACATATAAAAACTCAGAACTCAAAGCTCAGAAAATATAAGAACACATTTAGGTTTACTAGTTGTTTCTGATGATGGATCCAAATGGGTATAATTGCATTGCAGACCATTTAAAAGACAAAATTCTCCTTTGTTGACTTTAATTAATTTACAGTGATTTTGCATGCCTCTGAAACTAACATTAGTTTTGATTATGTTAGTGTGCACCAGCAGAAATGGAACATAATATTAACTAATAATATCAAGTTTCAAATCCGAAATCAATTCTAAATTTCTAAAAATTATTCTAAACATATTATTTATTAGATGTCAATAAAATAATTCAGAGTAGTTGAATGTGAAATGCATAGTTCTAGAGAAACGTGTAGAGTCTAAATTGTTCTCAGTGGTGTTGAGGAAGGGGAGCAGACGTGCATACTTCCTCACAAATGAAATAAAAATGTAATAACTAATATGGTGCCTGATGCCTGAGAGGTTGTTTTCAGCATATTCTGTGCTAAATTTTTCACCTAAAAGGTATTTTTACATCTTTCATTAGGAGAAACATCCAAATCATTGTAAGGAAAATAGTAGCCAGAAAACAACATGACTTTGACTATGCCAAAAGTGTTTCACTCATCAGCACTGCATATAAAAACTCAACGTAGGTTCACTGGTTCCTGTCATTATCGCTGTATAGTTTCTCTACAATAAAACATTTAATATTACTCCACATCGAGAGAGTGAATTATGCAGAAATGTAGAAAAATCATTAGAATTCCTTTTTTAAAAAATGTCCTTTGAAAGCTGACTCTTCCATACTGTCCTACACTTCTGCAATAGTACTGAAAGTGGTTCTTCAATACTGCTGCTCCAAAGTACTTGGAGTACATACTTTTAATGTGCTTTGTGCTTGCCTCACCTGCTTATTCATGAAGACGTAGATGATGGGGTTGTAGACTGTAGAAGCTTTTGAAAAGCAAGATGGTATGGTGCCCATCCGCAAGTCAAATGCCTGGCCGCGGTTGAACACCACCCATAGGGCAAAGGAGGCGTATGGCAGCCAGCAAACCAAAAAACCCATAACCATCACTACCACCATCTTTGTCACCTCTCTCTCAGCTTTCTGCGTGGAAGCGGAATCAGCCTGCGCTTTGGCCGCCTAATGGACAAACACAGGAACTATCACTGCATACCCATAAGCATTATCCATTATACACCCTGAGAGAGCCATCTAAAGGACAGCAGAGGAACTGCAACAGTACAAGCTGGAGGTGCTGAAGGGCTTTAGTCAAGCACGATTGTACGATTCCTCGGGCACGCCTACCATGCCTACTATGCTTATACATGTAATTAACCAATTAAATGGATCCGGTGCGTTAAAGCATAAAACATTATGCTGACGTCAGCCCTCCAGGTGCAGATTCATGACTTATAGTGTAGATGATGACAAACATAAGGGCAAAAAATCTGCAACAATAATATCTTAAAATATCTCTTAAATTCAACAGACCAGTAACCCAAGACCATACCAAAGCCAATACCCAAATCTTAATCTTAACCCAAAACTACAAATATAGAACTGAAAATTAGGATTAGCGTCAGGACCAGAGTATACGTTATTCTCTGATCTTAACCCTAATCTATATTCTAATTTTTTATTTCTAGATAAACTATGAAGGCACTTTACTGAAATTTTTCCACAAAGCATATATATATATTTTTAAATCCAGTCATAACGACCTACTTTACAATCTGTTTCTGGGTTGTATTTGTTAGTGTCTTTGTTTTGAATTTCTTACTGATTTGAGTGTGAAGAGCAGCTGACTGTAGCAGAAAATAATGACGGTGAAGGGGAAGCCAAAACAGAAACAGAAGAGGAACATGACATATGACTCGTTGTTGTATTTGTTATCAGTTGTGTACCAGTCTGGACCGCAGGAACACTGCAGACCCTCAGGGATGTACCTGCAGAAACAGATCAGATTTATCAAAACAGCAATTTTATATTATTTGGGTTTTGTCAAAAACAATACCACCAAACAACTTCCACAAACAAAGAATAACTATCAGTCTGCAGTTTTAAAAAATAGTTTATATATTTTATATATATGTATATATTACTAATATAGGTAAATATTTGTAAATACATTTTTTTAAAAGTAATACTGATTATTAGGCAATTGCTCAAATTATTCAGTAACTACTACTAGGCTACTATTGGCTATGCTCTCTCATTTGGTAACAAACCCCCAACACCTACTTCTCAAAGAAATGCCCTAAAAAATCTTTATTAAATTGATTTAGGCAAATCCAAGACCAATCCGAAGGCGGAGAGCTGATGCATCTAGTGCCATTTTTCTGCAACAGCTCTTTTTTGTTCACCATACCATTTTGTGGCAGCTGTTTTCACCATATCAATGTTTACAGGACTGCATGGTTATGTAATGTTACAGTTTTAAATGCCTTTTTATAATAAAGTTAATTTTGTTCCTCTGGACAATATATATGTACATATGTCTTATGAATATCTTTCCAAAGTTTAATACAGGCCTGCTGTATTCCATCAGTATTTCTCCCCTCTGGATGTAAAATGGGCTGGAAAGCTAAGAAATACTATTCCATCATCACCTTGAATAAGTTATCTGGTGTTGAAAGTTCTGAAAGCTCTGCAAACTCCTCATTGTGTGTACATTTTCATGTACGGCTGTATGATCCCATTTCTTCCACAAGCACCAATACGCTCAGTACGTGCAGTATATCCGATCTGGTAAGACGATTGCTAGTATCATTAACATCACTTTTACCTGCTTCTGGGTCTTGGACTACGTGTGTTCATGGGTCTAGTTACACACAAAAATCATAAAACATTTGCAACAAGATCTGTGATGGAAGGTTGTCAGTCATGTATGTTCATTGAAACATTAACATTAAACTAAGCTTTGCTGAATGTTTAACATAGCACCCAAGTTTAGTATTATGCAAAAATGCATCACAATGTTCCATGAGGTTTAAACAGAACATGTTTCATTTTTATTTATCTATAAAAGGGGATTTTTTGCTTACGGACTGACTAACACGTTTTGTTGAAATGCATATATGGGTTTGTGTCTTTGCTTAAAATAGTATTGTGAAGGGAAGAGGGTGTGAAGACATACAGTGGTATGAATGCATTAGTCAGACTCAGCTGCCCCGAGCTTGCAACCATATTCAAGATCTGGTAAAGAATGTACGTTAGCTTGATGCTTACTTAGCTAATTCAATTCTAGTCTGATTCTGCAAAAAATGCATACAGGAAATCTGCAATAATTTACATATACGCCTGTGTTTTGAATTAATTAGCATTTACCAGTAACCTGCCAGTAAGTAGTTAGTCAGCAACTACTATCACTTATTCAATATATACTATTAGTGTGTTCAGTAATAGCTATGAAGCTTTAAAAAGTGTGTAAGTTAAGCGGTGTTGATTTCTAAATATTATTTTTCTTTCTGGACTGACCTGCTCCAGCCAAACAGTGGTGGCGCTGAGGCAAGCAGAGAGAAAAACCAAGTGGCTGCACAACCAATGATGGCATGAGTTCCCTTAAAGGAAAAGTTTCCCACAGGTTTACAAATGACCAGCCACCTTTCGAAGGCCACCACAGAGAGGGACCACAAGCTGACCATCCCTAAACACAGAAATAAAAATAAACACACACAAAAGCACACATACAGTGAACTGCTGAAGGTGAACCGAACTTTACCTTCGAGTATTTTTAAGAATGTCAAACAACAACTGAGCATTCATCATATCAAAAATCAAATCTCACAATCTCTGTACATTTACATAAGTTGTCCGCAGTGTTTTATAGAACATGATCTAAGCCAGTTCTATGCTAAAACATTTTAATATATTCTCTTCCAGGAATATATTAACAATACAGATTTTTTATATGCATTGGAAAAAAGAATGCATGGAATCTTTAATCCATGTCAAATAATTTTTACATTAGTAAATATATATAAATATTCTGATTTAATATACTGAAAATGTCAGGGATTTATTATTCAGGTAGAAAATGAAACAGTGATGGAGAGCATGGGTATGTTAACCAAAGAATAACACAATACCTCCTAAAGTTGCAACAAATCCCTCGATTTTACAAGCTGTGGGTCCAAAGATGAAGTACCGGTTGAGGAAGGAGACAAAGGCAGTGAAAGAACCAACAGTGGACACGAGCAGGTTGGATATAGCCAGGTTGACGAGAATATAGTTGAGATGTGATCGAAGCTTCTTGTACTGGATGGTGCAGACAATGGTGAGGACATTGATGGAGGTTCCAGCGACAAACAGGAAGAGCATGAAGACTGTCATGACCATGAAAATTCCTGTCCCTCCCAGGTGGTCTTGCGGGACCAGAAAGGGACTAAGGGCTGTGATGTTATTGGTGTCCAGCGCGATGGGGATATAGAAATCCTCTGGTAACTCTTGCTGACGATTCTTCATTTTTCCTCACTGATGGCCCAGTACACACTGAACAGCAGTAACTTCTTAAAAATTTCCTTAAAAATGTTTTTTTGTTCCTTCAAAGACAGCTACAGCATTGCTTAGTGATCAAAATGTTCTTTTGTCAGAGCATGTGAATGCAGAAATCACTGTCCTGCGTGAAGTCCTGAATGATCTTTTATAGGGCCAATAAGGCTGTCCCTGCTAATTACATTCTCACTGTCACACACATAGACACACACACATACACTTACATGGCAAATACACTTATATTGTATAAGACTGTTCTTCTAATCTTCTTTCCAGCAGCAGAACCCGTGTAATTCAGATAATCCCATTCACAGAGCACTGTGGTTGAGTCTTAGCGCTGTTTGTTAATCGGCTAGGCAATGCTGCTAATCAGCTAATCGCATGTATTTGGCTTCTCTGTAATCCGTTCTGAGGGGAATTATCCCTCAGCTTTGTGACTCTGCTGCATGCCTGCTGCATGTACCTGAGTGAGGAAAAAACACAGAGATTTCCTTAACCGAGAAGGGGATTATTAACATGATCGCTTTCATATTTTAGAATTGACTCTGACCATATAAAGGCCTAGGCTGCTTTACCTGACTACCATTTATTATGTGCAGCTATTTTTTATGTTTCAGCACTACATGTTCATAACAACATTTGTGTATGAACACCTAAACACCCATGATCATCTCTCATCTGCTGAATAAGTATGAACAATTGTTCTTAAGCCAAATGCAGCCAGAAAATGTGTTACAACTCAAACCCCATAAGTTGGGAAGTGGTGTAAAATGTAAATAAATGTAAATAACAACATAACGTAATAATTTGCCAATTCCATTGACCCATATTTTATTCCCAACAGAACATAGAACACACATCAGATGTTAAAAGTGAGACATTTTGCCATTTCATGAAAATTATTAACTTAACATCTTAGCAAGTTGGGAAAGGAGAAACAAATGCTGAAAAAAGTAAGTGGGACTAATAAAAAAAGCTGGAGAAGCAAATTTGCAACTAAGTGACAGTGTATAAAAAGTCTCAGAAGTAAAAATGGAATGAGGTTCACTAATGTGTCTAAAAAATTTGTCACTTGTGTGTCTAAAAATTGTGGAACAATTTCAGAAAAATTTTCCTCAATGTAAAATTGTGTCCTGCAGACTCAAGGGACCATCTAGCTTGTTATCATCGCACAGTTTAAAAACCTGTATGTTTGAAGGGATAGGGTTGCATTAGTGCTATGGCGTGAGCAGTTTACACATCTGGAAAGACATTATTAATGATAAACAGTATATTGAGGTTTTAGAATAACACGTGCTCCCATCCAATAGCAAGACAATGCTAAACCACATACTGGACCATCACAACACATGGCTTTCCGGACCATGGCAGTCCAGACCTTTCACTGATTAAAAAAAATAATAATTTGCGCATCATGAAATGAATAATTCGGCAAAGAAGACCCAGAACTGTTGAGCAGCTAGAATTAGTTAGACAAAATTTATGACAGATTTATCCTAAAAAAAGCTAAATATTGATTAATGCTGGTTAACGCATATTTAGGTATGTACAAATGTCAAGGTTCATCATTTAGTGCATGTATCATTTATTCCAGGAAATTCTGGGTATGTGATCTGTGAAAATTTGTTGCAGCTACACTACACTGTTAAACAAAATAGACAAAACCCCACTGACATCAACACCAGCAGAAGTCAGCAATGCTCACGTACTCTAACATAGTGCACCTAATAGCACCACAACACCATTATCCTTACCAATGCAGTGAAATGACTTCACATGTCTACCCTGGTTCTTGAACCCAGCTTTTCTGAAAGGCAGACATGCGATACTTGATGAGTAGGTTTGACATGCAAATGATTCAAGTTTCATGCTTGGTCATGCACATTATGTAAACAAGGTCTTATTGCTTTACCTGATTGACCCAGCAGCCACAATTGGGGACAGTCAGCGTGCAGTGATGCCCCGCATGAGTCATCCTGTTAGTGCCAGCACCACTGGCAGATGGCTGCATGACGTGTTGTGTTAGCAGCCATGGCAGCTTGATGCCATACAGAGATATGTTAACTGCCCATATCTATTATCGTCCAATATTGTCATAATTTATTATTCCTGGTAACCTTTCTCTTTTTTCGCAATAGCACTGCAGTCCAGCACTTCCTTTTGGGTGCAACCTTTTTATTTTTTTTTTACATGTACATAAATACACGTTAATTGGCTATGATGACGATGATAGTCAGTAGCACAGTTGTTTAGTTTGGTTGGTTGAAGTTTAAGATGACTACTGTTGATGTGAAAAGCACATGCAATAATACCAGAGCAGCTGCCTGAGGAAAGTATTACCAGTGCTGATGTCATAGGATTGATTGTGAGGTAGTGCTCTTAAAGTGATTAAAAGAATATCATAAGCTGCTTTTGAGTCTGGTAAAATTGTTTTCAAATTATGTTATGCTTAGGATGTTCTAAACGTGTCACATCACGAAATTTTTGTTGATGATTCGTTATTGTATACATAATTAACAATTGTACTGTGTGGACAATTTGTTTAGATGCTGGTAGAAGTTAGTACATCTGTCCAATAAGACCTACAATAAGAGGTTAATTATATCTCTAATCAGATTTCTTAGCCCCAATTCTACCTCTGAGATTTTAGCATCTAGCATCTTTAAAACTTATACTAGGGGAGGAATACCAAGTGCAATTGGTGAAAAAATGTGTAAATGAGTCTATGAAAATGTTACAGAAATATGCTATGCTAAATAGTATTTGGGACATTTTTATTTTTTATTCATGATGCTTTTTGGTTTATTCATATAAATAGGCAACAATTTAACAAAGTTCGGACCAACTTTAGTGCCAGGCAAGGAGAGGTCCAGCTCCAGCTACCTTCCTAAATATATCATGCATTTTCTGATGCTTATTTGTTCATTAGACAATCAATTTTTTTGGGTTTTGTAAAATACAACAATCACCAAAACAAAAACAAAAAATAGAAGCCAGAAAACACATTAAAAAACTATGTATATATCCTCTAAATATAGGATTTGAGACAACATATACATGTATGGTAGTGAATAGATAAAAAGATAAATAAACAAAAACCAGAGTTGGAAACCTGTAACAAACAACATTATAATCAGGGGTCAGTCAATGACGACGCAAAAATATAAAAGACACTTAAAGAGTGGAATAAACAATGTAGCTCACTAAGAGAGATCAGGGGAGGATACATTTTTGACCTACTCCAAAAAGGGGACTGCACCAATAGGGCTATAATGGCATTGGCTCAATGGATTTACCAGTATGTAGTAGTGATTTGAAACTTTGTCTAAAATCTGCCAACATCTATCATGTGTAGGATCAATGTTTTTATGAATATGTAAAAGTCTAACTGGAATCACTGTAATATTTTACATTAAGTAAGGCCATGTTTAGCACAATTAGATATTTTAAGAATGTTCTTCAATGCACTATCCCAGAGTTCTTCAGGAATTTTCTCCCCAATTCTGACTCCCAGAGGGACTTAATAGTGTCAAGAGAGGCTAAATGCAATGAACGGATCTTCTTATAAAGATATGAAATTAACCCCTTCACAGGAGAGACTATCCTGTTAGCCTAGGAAATTAGGGAAACATATTCTTGACATGGATTTGCAGCTACTGGGGCCATAGTCGAGAGAACTTGCAGCCCAAAATGGCACCTAAAAATTTACATTAGCTTTAACTTACTGTAAACAGCAATATATAATGTGTCGGTAACAATTTTTCTATCTTTATCCCTAATTCACACTCTCTCATTATTATTTATTATTAAATGAATTGAATGTAGTTGTCTGGTCAACTAGGTAGCAAATATTGGCATTAACAAAGATGAGCCAAAAGATTATTACAAATGATTTATCAATATAGTTTAATTAATAATATCTATCTTATTAATAATATCTATCTTAATAATATATATCTTAATAATATAACAGTAATATCTTTAAAAAGACAGATCTCTCTTTATTGTAGATTTGAGTTACATAATATAATATATATGGAAGAGAGGGAGAGAAGGACACTAAAAAAGACGCACAGGGCTAAAAAAGCAGGTCTGATGGAGGTTAGTGATCAAGATAAAAGTAATAGAGATTTTATAATGATTTTATGATATATGCCAAATATTTGCTTTACCACAGTCTGCTGTATAAAGCAAAAGAATTAAGAAAAGGTCACATATACCTATTTTGCTTATTATATTATATTTAAGGCTCCTTTTTACCACAATTCAAATGCAGATAACTGTTTGCTATTGCTGACATCAATTTAGAGTTGAATTTTGTTCCTCCTTTAAATAATAAAAAATAACTATATGGAGGTGTATATACATAGACATGTACATAGCCAATCAGAATGCAACTGAAAGAATCCTGAATGGCCACTTTATGTGCAGAAAGTATGAACTAGTGGGTGAATAAGTCATGATTATATTCAGGAGCAAATTGGGCCAAAATTAAATGTTGATGCAATGCAGCAGACAGACTGAGAGAGAAAGGAAGAGCAAAGACAGAGGAAATTTCTATGCATTTTTTTTTGCAACACCTCTTTATTCTAGAAAGATCAGCTGGACGCTACATGAAATCTACATTCAATTTCGGCTCAAATTACATGGTCACTCCCCACACTTTCTGTGGAGTTTTTATATCTCTCCCTTCCCTCTCTTTAATCCTAGTCTTCCTTGCTTGTATGACCTATGCTGATATCTCTTTAGAGGCTCAGGTCTAATTATCAGCCTTGCTGTAAGAATCTTAGCAGCCGTGGGCTAACAAGAGCATCTGGGTTGAAAATTCTTCCAACTGCGTCACACACTGACCCGTTGTGATAGTGCGTGGCCCACAGCCCCTGCAGTGTGCAGGAGTGGTGTGTCACACACTATGGGTAGTGTCGGGCGAGAGGCCTAAGGGCCTGGAAAAAGTTGGTCGGCACGAGAACTAAGATGTTTTCCCTTCACCTTTTTATTTACAGGACTCAGACAGCTATTTACATATTTACAAACACACGCACTGGACGGAAAACAAAACGACATTTAACCAAACTCTATATACAGAGATAGGCAGATCGACTAACTACAAAGTCATAAAGATGTTGCATTCCACACCCGTTTAGTGCATGTTTCTGACCCATCAACCTGATTTCAACACATCAACACATTTGACAACATATTGGACCAGCTCTTTGAATTTGCTTTGTGCTGTGGGCATTTATTTGTGCTATGGGAAAGCCAAACCACTTCTTTTGACTCAAATGACTCAATCCAGTTGACAGCGCATAACTTCTCCACTGTACAGAATAAGCCAATTATCCACCGGAAATAGGTCAAACACTGACTTTCAGTTGTGTAACAGATTTTAACAGAAGATATCCGGTCAGCAACAGATCAAGGACCTCTAAAAGAGAGCGGAGAGATGGAAGGAGAAGAAAAAAATAAAAACAGGTGAGGAGGGTGTAAAAAACAAAGTCAATTTAGGAAAATTATAGTTGACCTAAAGTTGAGTTATAGTGCAGCATATACAAGTTGATTAGTGTGAAAGTGAGAGTACAGTACAAACCGGATTCCAAACAAGTTGGGACACTAAACAAATTGTGAATAAAAACTGAATGCAATGATGTGGAGGTGCCAACATTTAATATTTTATTCAGAATAGAGCACAAATCACAGATCAAAAGTTTAAACTGAGAGAATGTATCATTTTAAGGGAAAAATATGTTGTTTAAAAATTTCATGGCATAAACAAATCCCAAAAAAGTTGGGACTATTTGTTCATTTTTGTCATGGCATGACATAGTAGTTGATTAATTTATAATAATATTACTCAGTTATGTATAATCAGGGTTGGGCAAAATACTATATATAACAGTATGGACATCCTAAATGTATTCAGTAATCTATACATTTAAAATACATAAAAAGTATTTAAAATACATTTAGAATACTTCTTGTGTTTCTCTTATGATGTTCCTGGTTTAGACTGGTTGGTACTTTTGTTCATGTAATTTTTCTGATAATATGTTTCATGAAAGAATTAATTATTTAGAAGAATACAAAAAATGATACGTTTCTTTATTAAGTTTAGTGAAAAGTGAAAAGTACAGTTATTTAAACTGATTTCACACTAATTTCCTGTCAACTAGTTTAAATATTGACAAGGAGTCTCCTCATTAATCTACCTTATTTTAACAAAGTCATCCACAAAATTGCAATTTTGCAAAAGGTAAAATACAAAAAAGGGTCACTGAAAAATCTAATAAACACAAAAAAAATCTAATAAGCTGTATAGTCACATGATTCAGTTCCACCTGAACCAAAAACCAGGCTAAATCTCTATATTTTGTTTGTTTCGATGCAGCCCCAAATCATAGTAACTTATGCCAATTAAAGTTTCTCTGCATAACTGCAGATGGAAATAACAGATTTTTTAAAAACCATCTTATAAATGTGCATAACAGTTGTGAGATGTTTGAAAGGAAAGCTGGCTAGTTGGACATCTTATCAAGATGCTGTAGAAAGAAGTGAGCTTTTGATTCTTTCCACAGTTAAATTTCTGATGTCAAGTGAAGATTGATCAGGTGCTCCACTTTCTCCCTCTATGTGGACTTGTCATTGTTGTTACTGTAGTATTAACAGGAAACTTGAAGACGTGATTTGAACTATGCTTTGCAACCCAGTTATAAGTCAGAAAAGTGAATAGCAACATGTTGGAGACTAGCTGACAATCACTGCTTAATATTTTTTTGTTAAATTAAATATACTAGTAGGATAAAATAACTAATGTAACATTAAAATGCTTGGATTTGCCTTAAGATTTGTACCAAAGAATATTGTACGTTTGAAATTGTAAGTTTTGTTACTGGAATACTTTACTTTTAGTTTTAGGAAAGAGAATCAGCCCAAACATGCCCTATTAAAAATGTTACCTCAATGAAAAACACCAACAGTTCCTTTATTGCTTTTAAAAATGTAATGAAACATAAATTCTGACTCTGGAATGTGCCAGTAAATGTTTTAGAGGACTGGTAGAGAACAGCCCCTTACAGTAAGATCTGTTTAAATACGTTATGTGGCAACATCTTTACACAGTCTAAGCAGGCCCTGTGATCAAGTTTACCAAAGCGATAACAAAAATCACTATTTAACACTATATATATATATATACATATATATATATATATATATATATATATATATATATATATATATATATATTGATAGATAGATAGATAGATAGACACGTTATTGATCCCAGAGGGAAATTCAGATAAGAGGGAAATTCAGAATATAATACGACTACTACATATACAAACCGGATTCCAAAAAAGTTGTGACACTAAACAAATTGTGAATAAAAACTGAATGCAATGACGTGGAGGTGCCAACATCTAATATTTTATTCAGAATAGAACACAAATCACAGATCAAAAGTTTAAACTGAGAGAATGTATCATTTTAAGGGAAAAATATGTCGTTTCAAAATTACATGGGTCAACAAATCCCAAAAAAGTTGGGACAAGTAGCAATAAGTGGATGGAAAAAAAATAGCATATAACGAACAGCTGGAAGACCAGTTAACACTAATTAGGTCAACTGACAACATGATTGGGTATAAAAAGAGCTTTGCAGAGTGTGAGTGTCTCTCTGACGCCAAGATGGTAAGAGGATCACCAGTTCCACCATTGTTGCGCAGAAAGATAGTGCAGCAATACCAGAATGGTGTTACCCAGCGTAAAATAGCAAAGACTTCGAAGTTATCATCATCAACCGTGCATAACATCATCAAAAGATTCAGAGAATCTGGAACAATCGCTGTGCGTAAGGGTCAAGGCCGTAAAACTCTACTGGATGCTCGTGATCTCCGGGCCCTTAATCGTCACTGCACCTCAAACAGGAATGCCACTGTCAAGGAAATAACAGAATGGGCTCAGGAATACTTCCAGAAAGCATTGTCAGTGAACACAATCCACCGTGCCATCCGCCGTTGCCAGCTGAAACTCATACAGTGCAAAAAGGAAGCCATTTCTAAGCAAGCTCCACAAGCTCAGACGTTTGCACTGGGCCAGGGGTCTTTTAAAATGGAGTGTGGCAAAATGGAAGACTGTTCTGTGGTCAGATGAGTCACGATTTGAAGTTCTTTATGGAACACTGGGACGCCATGTCATCCGGACCACAGAGGACAAGGATAACCCAAGTTGTTATCAACGCTCCGTTCAGAAGCCTGCATCACTGATGGTATGGGGTTGCATGAGTGCTTGTGGCATGGGCAGCTTGCATGTCTGGAAAGGCACCATTAATGCAGAGAACTACGTTCAGGTTCTAGAACAACATATGCTCCCATCTAGACGTCATCTCTTTCAGGGAAGACCCTGCATTTTTCAACAAGATAATGCCAGACCACATTCTGCAGCAATCACAACATCATGGCTACGTAGGAGAAGGATCCGGGCACTGAAATGGCCAGCCTGCAGTCCAGAACTTTCACCTATAGAGAACATTTGGCGCATCATAAAGAGGAAGGTGCGACAAAGAAGGCCCAAGACGATTGAACAGTTAGAGGCCTGTATTAGACATGAATGGGAGAGCATTCCTATTTCTAAACTTGAGAAACTGGTCTCCTCTGTCCCCAGATGTCTGTTGAGTGTTGTAAGAAGAAGGGGGGATGCCACACAGTGGTAAAAATGGCCTTGTCCCAACTTTTTTGGGATTTGTTGACGCCATGAAATTTTGAAACAACATATTTTTCCCTTAAAATGATACATTCTCTCAGTTTAAACTTTTGATCTGTGATTTGTGTTCTATTCTGAATAAAATATTGGATGTTGGCACCTCCACATCATTGCATTCAGTTTTTATCACAAATTGTTTAGTGTCCCAACTTTTTTGGAATCCGGTTTGTAACTATAATATGACTACTATGTCATTAAATTAAATTTGACTCATCTTTTAGTCTATTTTGGGAGATTCCAAAATTGGAGGACATTTTCAGTTCCATCCATGAAATTTCAATTAATCAATGCACAAAATTGTCATATTCAATAGATTTGAAATAATAATAATAATACACTAAAGTATATCATAACACCCACGCAATAAACTTCTTTAGCGTAAAATGCAAGGTTAATGATAGGTGTATCCTTGTAACATGTTGACGTGTTTATTATTGAGGAGGTAACTTGAAAAAATTATTTCATTACAGAGTACTGTTACCTGTTAAAAAACGATAACTTGATTCAAGCAATTACTTTAGTAAAGTAACATATACATCTAATTAAAAAATGTGTGGAGCAGCTTACATTGTGCATCAAACCAACAGCTGCTGATCTTACATTTAGTAAAATGGCCAGATTTAGGTGGAGTTATATTTGGAAATATTACTAAAATAAAGACGATACATCTGTACAGCTTGAATTGTTTGAGTTACACATAATGGTAATTTACACATAATGATAATTCACACAGATTAACATTTTACTGCAATCGTCCCTACTATCATGCTACTAAAGAAAGAAACTGTTTCAGTGAACTAAGGTATTTCTGCCGCTCACAATTTCATACAATGCTTTCTTCACGTTTCAAAACTGTTAATATATAATAATATAATAATTATATATTATTTAAGTTCAGCATTAACATCTGGCATATGATTCAAATTTAATGACAAATAAAACTACAAACATTTCTACTGATTTTCTATAGATTGTAAATGTGGCTGTAATGTAATCGTACCGGTAATCAGCTCTGATTTTATGATATATCTGCAATCTTTGTTACTGTACCTGTAACGGAATAGTTACCTTTTTTTCCATATCTTGATTAATGTAACGCTGTTACAAGGTAATCTGTTACTACCCTGCTCCTGCTCATCCTGTTAATTCTTCCCTTAAAACTATATAAAACTTTATTAAACAACACTCCTGGATCCTGAGTATGAATTAGATAGATTTAAAAGATTTGAAAGGCTGCTTAAATTATTATTTATATATATATATAAATAATGTGCTGTTTAACTTTGTCTAATAAATGTACATATCAGAAACCCCCTCCTGTCTTTGTATATCCTGTATTTTGGGTACTTCTTGTATTTATTTAATATATCTCTTTATTTTAATGTTTAGTTAGTATGTATATAATGTTGTCCTGCTGTAGAGTATCAGCCTGAGCCTCACCACAAGCATTTGCATAAATGTCCTGATATTGCGCACAAATAAACCAGAAACTTGAACTTGAAGGTCCCTGAGTGTTAGTAACAGGGTTGGACCAAGCGTAGCTCACAACAAATAAAATATTTAACAAAAAGCGTTTTTTACACATGTCAGAAAATGTTCTTAATAAAGGGTCAGAATTTCACAAGTGCTGATGCCTAAATTGCCAATTCTGAAATGACTCTTTCACATATGAAGCACCTGGAGCTAAAATAAAACTCCACCGAAAGGGGGCGATTGACACTGAAAGACCGTTTCTAAAATCTCTTTCAAGTTGCTGTCATGCTCCACTTAAGCAGGTGTTATGTTTAGTATTTCTTTGTCTTGTTACTTTCCTAAATAAGCCGATGTAATCACAAAAATCACATGGCGAAAAAAATACATAAAACTACTGTCTGAAAATCGGTAACCACTGTTTAGTGAATGTCGCCATCTTTACTGAGGGACAATAAGCCGCTTCCCCAACTTTAAGAAGGAAATAACAGATTGTTTTGTCGTTTCTTCTCTGTATCGGTGCGTGTATCAACACGAATTACAGCGTAGGTGCTTTTTTTAAATTATGCTGGTAAATAATAGCTTTAATCGAGAGTTTATTTCACCATTTAGCATCAAGTGCTAACAACAGCTCCTCCATCTGTGTTTTTGTGGTGGGCGCGTTAGGGGAGTGCGCGGGTTTGTTCCATACCTGTTTTCCGGCATGTCGCGCCTTCTTACAGTGCGATTGGCTACTATTCAATCCGCCATGGCAGGGACTGGCCTCTAGAAAATACGGCCATGATTGACTGCTTGTAAGCGTGAACTATTAGCCAATCCTTACACTGATAGGAGGGACTTGTCGGAAAACAGGTGGGGAAAAAAAATTTCCATTCTCTGTTGTCGAGAACATGGCGGCTTCCAGGTAGGCATGAGATCGGATACTTCTGAAAAAATCAGATGAAGCTGGGCTGCCGTTTTGAAGCAAGACAATCCAGACGTGTCTGAACCCTGCATCTTAAATCGAGTATGTATTTTGAGGAAAATGCATTTTGTTAAAATCAAGGAAATGAGACATCAACCGTATGTTTTTCTGGCCGCCATTTTTCTTGAGGGAGCTGCAAAGTGGGCTGTATTTGTCTACAAGATGGCTGCGTGCATCGGCATAGCATGAAGTAATATTAAAATAAAGTTGCAAATGTATCTGCTAGTTGCGAAATGAGAGTTCCTGGACGTTAATGTTGATGATTATTCGGTACTTTCTATAAGAAGCCCGAATACAAAACAGCGTTGCAATGCTGAGATGTAGCAGTGTACCAAGATAAAACCCTTAACAGTGTCCGCTATGCTTTTGATTGTGCATAAGCTTGTGAGCATTTTTGTGTGAACTAATTTGCACACGGTTCCTAGTACCATGTTACAATATGTTTAATCACAATTAGTCAAAGTAAGTTAACTGTTGTTTCTGCTCAGAGTTTTTCGATGACAAGATGGCGACTCCCAGCAGAGAGGCATGAAAATAGCTTTCTGTAGGATTGGGTTTCACATATCCCCTCCGCTTTTCAGAGCGCCATGAATGTTATATCGAGCTGAATAGTATTATTTTGCAGTTTTGTTGGTTGATGAGTGCTTGTTTGTAAATAACATGTGTTTGAGTTTCTAGTGTTTATTTTTGTACACTACTGTTGTTGGTTCAATATGGCGACCTCCATAGGCTAAGAGTTTCTGGCATTATTGGTATTTAAACGTAGGGTGAATTGAAATGAACCGGTTTTTAAACCTGTGAACCCAACACCCTTGTTGCAGCTCGCATGAACTAACAGCTATGTTTGCACATTTTCCGCTGTAGTTTATGTATGCTTTATAGCATTGTGCCCCAAGATGGCGGCGTCCACAGATTGCCCATACTTTTGCTATTTCTCTAAACGAGCAGTTTTGGGAAATTTTATTTTTGACACAACAATGTGTCGCACTTAATTAGTTTACTACGACAGCTTGACTAGCTAGTATTTGTGTCCACTCGAGCGCTTTGCATTGCTACACAGCCAGGCCAATGTTATCTTAGCAAGACTTTTTTTTTTTTTCAATCAATTACATTTTAACTGCTCACCGTCTACCACAGCACATGTACTAATTTGTATGGAAACAAGTACAAATCTGGTATTTTATAATTTCCAGCTGAAGTGGGATGTATTGATGTGAATTAGAGCCGAACTACGGGTGTCGTTTTCCAGTAAAGGCGCCATGTCGTCCACCGGTTCGGCGCTCTCAGACCTGGCCGCTACACCGCTGGCGCCGCGCTGGAAGCGGGTCTTGGGCTGGTCTGGACCCGTTCCACGCCCCCGGCACGGACACAGAGCCGTGGCCATCAAAGAGCTCATGGTGGTGTTCGGGGGAGGAAACGAAGGAATCGTAGACGAGCTGCATGTCTACAACACCGGTGAGTAAATAGCTGGGGGTGCACTATTGGTTACGTTATGTTGATTCGTCAGGTAGACAGGTAGTTATTGGTTTAAATTTTTCCCTGCAGCTCTACGTTAGCTGTTAACGCTGTCAGCTTCAACTTTGGCGCTATTAACGGACGTCATCTGAATCTGTTTATAGCGTTTCCTTAGCGCCTACAGAACTCAAATTTAGACAAGTGCGGTTAATTAATCACAGTAATCAGTATTTTGGTTATTTGACTCTCAGACAGCTGTCGTGAAAAAAAAGCGCGACATCGCAAGAATAGGACAATATTAACTACTAATGACAATATAAACATTTCTCATTTAGCCAGATAATTTAATATTCCCTTATTATTTGGGTGATGGACCATTCTCAGTCCAAAACTATCTGCTTTGTGAGTAGGTATTTCATGTATGTCAATAAATAGTTTTTTGGACCCTGTATCTTAAATTACGTCTTGGCTTTCACACCACAGACTTCAGTATTACTCAAGACAGATTGCCAAGACAGTGATATCAGACCGTGACCCTACATTTCTGTGTCATCACATGTTTTTATGGACTGAGTCTGAACCCTTTTTTCTTTTCAGCAACGAATCAGTGGTTTATTCCAGCAGTGCGTGGGGACATTCCCCCAGGCTGTGCGGCGTATGGGTTTGTGTGTGAGGGCACACGGCTGCTAGTTTTTGGAGGAATGGTGGAGTATGGGAAGTACAGCAGTGATCTTTACGAGCTACAGGTAAAATAAATAAATAATAATAAAAGACATCTTTCAGCTGCCTGTGATTTTGACCTTTAGCCTCTTGGTGGTGCTGGTAATGAATGTAAATGTTTCTGGCATTATTCAGGCAAGTAGGTGGGAATGGAAAAAGTTGAAGCCCAAAGCCCCTAAAAATGGTCCTCCTCCATGCCCCCGTCTGGGCCACAGCTTTTCCTTGGTGGGCAACAAATGCTATCTGTTTGGAGGCCTGGCGAATGATAGCGAAGATCCTAAAAATAACATTCCCAGGTGCGTACAGACAAATGGACGCAGTTGAGACGACTAATGCCTAGGGATGGCCAAAATGTTGATAATTTGTCAGAATAAGTGTTTCAGAGGATATTATAAATATCATCAGTTTTTCTTAGAACACTGAACAGCTGCATGGTTAATAAATAGTTGTACCAGTTGTATGCAGCCTGTAAGTAACCAAATGTATTTTACTATTTACTCGCTGTTTAATAGTCCAAATGGAAATGTTGCAAAACTATTGAGACTATTGCAAAAGGAAAATGCTGCATTGTCTACAATCCTTTAATACAAGCTATTGATTTATGTGTATCATGAATGTTTTGTTGTATTTTGTCTGCAGATATTTAAATGATCTATACACATTGGAGTTACGCCCCGGTGCTGGTGTTGTGGGTTGGGACGTACCTATTACATATGGAGTTTTACCTCCTCCGCGAGAGAGCCACACTGCTGTCATTTACACTGACAAAGGCTTCAAAAAATCTCGCCTTGTCATTTATGGAGGAATGAGTGGCTGCCGTTTGGGAGATCTTTGGACACTGGATATTGGTAAGTAGGGGGTTAGTGAAGAGAGATTCCTTTTTTTTTGTTAAGGTGGAATTCACCCCCATTTTCTGTTTGTGTTTTGTTTTAAAGATTCTTGTGGGTTATTTTCAGGTAAAGCATACCTTGATCATTTTGTGAAATAATCAAGTTTATCGTCCCAGTCTTATACAAGTATACAGTGTCATTAACAAATGTTCCTCTATTGTCATGGAGGAATGTCTGTTAGTGTGGCTTTGTAAAAGTAAGCGAGAGACCTGTCATTTGAACCTTTGTTCGTGCCAAATTGCAAGACTCAAACACTCCCAAGAGGTATGTCTTGGTTTGCTTGAAAATTAACTTTGATTTGAACTACTAATGTAAACACTGGGGATGGACTGACATCAGGCATTGGGCCAATTTCTGCTCATTTACTCATTTGTACCCATGCTCATGAAGATGTACTGATGCCAACATGTCAACACACATGTGATGTAAGCCGTGTATACCCTGCTGCACAGATAATCAGTTGAGTCAAGCTGGCGTTAAAAAACTTGCTTTAAACACTTCACCATGGCAAATTCCTTTTAGCCAGGAATACACTGATATTTTGTTTTATTTATATACACACACAGTCCCCGATAGGGGTGGGTAGACAAGTCTAGCCAAATTATAACCAGAAAGAGCAAGAAGAAAGCACTGCCTCACTTGGCTAGCCAAATCCTAAAAGCAAAGCCGCTTTTTGCCCCCTCAGCACCTCACCTGTATTCGGGTCTTTGTCCTTGTCTATATGAACTTAGAAAGTCTCTCAGTACTCAGGCTGCAGCAGGCAAGGAGTCTTCTTTCTTTATTATAAGTAATTTGTTATGGTGTAGGACTCACTATCAGCAAGAACTAAAAAATATGTAATCTGAGGAAAAAAAAGGCATCACTTGTAAACATGCTTATAGATTAAACATGGTTAAGTTAATCAGTGTGGTTCTCTATAACACCGATTATAATACAATACACAGTTTGGCTCAAAGCCATAACAATACATTCCTGTGATAGCTGATCAGCTTTGCTGGCTGAAGTTTGTCACTCGATTTAGTATTTTCTGTTGGTTTCTCATTAATGTTTTGTTTTTTGTTTGTTTTACTAAACAATCTTGGAATTATTGTTATGTTTGCTGTACACACTGTGAAACAGTTCTGACCTACATTTTTATAAAAACACAGCAGTAATGATTGTATCTTCCACAGATACTTTGACATGGAATAAACCCTCTGTAAGTGGCACAGCACCGCTCCCCCGCAGCCTCCACTCAGCCACCACCATCACTAACAAGTAAGTTTTCTTATGCTGTCATTTTCTTTTACTCTAAGTGTGACCCTTGCCTTATTGTCCTTTTTTACGTGTGTCCGTTGTGCAGAATGTATGTGTTTGGAGGATGGGTACCACTAGTAATGGATGATGTTAAGGTGGCCACACATGAAAAGGAATGGAAATGTACCAACACACTGGCCTGCCTCAATCTAGGTGGGATTATTTATTTACTTATTAATTTTCCATATTCATTATGAGTAGTTACTGAAGAAATTTTGGAGAGGCACCCATGTACAAAGCAAGTACACAGGAAATGTGAGATATAAGAAGCATTTTTAATAATATTAACAGATGTAAGTGAAAAGTGTAATTTTCTTTCTGTTGTAAAATTTACACAAAGGGATTCATATGTCATTATAATAAAGAACTGTTTGCATTTCTGTTCGTTTCAGACACCATGGCATGGGAGACCATTTTAATGGACACTTTGGAGGACAACATTCCACGTGCCCGTGCTGGACACTGTGCTGTCACCATTAACAATCGGCTTTATGTGTGGAGTGGCCGTGATGGATACCGCAAAGCCTGGAACAACCAGGTGTGCTGTAAGGACCTGTGGTACTTGGAGTCAGGTGAGAAGATGGATACTGGCCTGAACATGATCCAGTACATGCTTTGTTAAAGACGGGGACATTTTTATTTTGTAATTTTATTATTTTTTTTAAATAAAGAAATCAGTTGTACTCCTCTATGATCACAAAAATCTGCAATTTGAACATCTTTACTCCAACGTCATAAAGCTGACACCTGGAGATATAGTGTTCTGTTTTAGCAGTAAATCAACCACATTGGCAGCAAAGTGTTTTTTAAATGGTGTTTGAGATGGATGAGGTTTGTTCTGGATTTCACCTGGACCTTTTTCTCTGTTTTTCTCTCACAGAAAAGCCCTGTGCCCCTTCGCGAGTGCAGTTGGTCAGGGCCAACACCACCTCTCTTGAGGTCAGCTGGGGAGCGGTGTCCACAGCAGATTTGTATCTGCTGCAGCTTCAGAAATACGACATCCCATCGTCTATGAGTACTGCTTCTATGGCTCCATCACTCCCAGGGAACTCTCCAAAGAGCCCTGCACCTGCCTCCTCAGCCTTGTCTGCACAAAGCCTACCACAGACTGCTGTATCCCATGCCCCGCAGGCAATATCCCCCACTGGTGCCAGCTTGCCAGTACTTGCTAGCGCACCCACAAGCCCACTGGCTGCCGCTGCCACACGTGGCTCAGGTAAACACATAGAGCCTCCTTAGAATGGACAGACTTCCCAAGGAAGCCATGTAATGAAGCAGTTGGGTAAACCTGTGGTAGAGCTATAGAAAATATGTAAATGTACTAATACCTACTTTAATCAGAATGACTCACTGTTACCTTAATAACATATCTAACAGTTTTAGCCAGACTGTGTTTTGAAAAGCTGCACTTTTCCTTTGTAAACTCTTACTTCTGAGTTTTTCGGTAAAGCCTCAGTGTGTTCCATAACTCTAGAGGGTTTTTATTTATTTATTTATTTATTTATTTATTTTTGTGTAAAAACCCTTCCATGTCGCTACCATTACGGGTAGACATTTAAACACAACACTGGGAGAATAATCCTGAGGCTTGATGCTTGTTTGCAGGCTAGTAGTACAGCTCTGCTCAGCAACCAATATTGGAAATACTATTTAACAAATACTCATACCTGTCTGTTCTCCTCTTTTATATTTAGCCATCCTGAAAGTGGCAGCCACTCAGTCCACTACTGGTACATCGATTGTCACTGTGCGACCAGCCAGTCAGGCTGCGAAGTCGCCAGTCACTGTAACATCGCTTCCTGCTGGTGTTCGTATGGTGGTCCCAGCACAAACAACCCAAGGAACGGTAAGAACTAAACATGGTGTGTATTTTTAAATAAGCAGTTATAATAACTGTACAGTGCTCTGTTTACTTATGTTCATTAATGGCTGTATTAATGAATAGCCTATAGGGAGCAGTCCTCAAATGAGTGGCATGGCAGCTTTAGCTGCAGCAGCCGCTGCCACACAGAAAATCCCACCAGCATCTGGATCTACTGTACTGAATGTGCCGGCGGGAGCCACCATTGTTAAGACAGTGGCTGTAACGCATGGATCGTCTACAGTTAAAGTGGCATCGCCAGTTATGGTAATGTTACCAATCATCTTAACAGCATAGCTGAATGTAATATGCCTCTTCTTAATAACTTATCAGTAATTGGTTACGTAAATAATTTAAAAAATGCATGTCAGTTCACAAAAAGCAACAATAGCAATAAAAATAGTAATAATACATTTGTACACATTTAGTATCTTCAGTTTTGTGTGATTTGGTGTGTGTGCATGGTATTTTGCTTGTTGTTGTTGTTGTTGTTTATTACTTATTTGTTTGTTTATGTGTAAAAGGTGAGTAATCCTGCCACCCACATGCTGAAGACCGCTGCTGCACAGGTTGGCACGCCCTCCATATCCAGCACCACCACACCTACTCGGCCCATCATCACTGTCCACAAGTCCGGAACGGTTACTGTTGCCCAGCAGGCCCAGGTCGTCACTACTGTTGTCGGTGGAGTGACCAAAACAATTACACTGGTCAAGAGCCCCCTTACCATGGGAGGAGGTGGCACATTGGTATGGCTTACTTGTTAAGAGATATGTATGAGATATATATATGAGAATGCTACGAGAGTGACTACTATTATTCGCTTTTATGCTACCTGATCGTCTGTGCCATTAAAACACTTTTAATAATCTTGTGCAATGTTACATTTGTTCCCAGTCGAGAATGGGGTTAATTTAATTTATTTATTTTTACTTAGATCAACAGAATGTAATTTAATGAGGGTTGTATATAACTGCGTATATAGTGCTTACAATGTATAAAACACGGAACAAAGCAAACAACTGGTGAAACATCTCACAACTAATTGGGTTAAGAAGTTTATGTAACAGATCAGTAAGAATCAAAATGATGAAAATGTGTTTATTTTTAATTTTTTTTTTTTTAAAAGCAGTATTGAAAATATTTTCAAATTGGTATTGGACGTTGTTCTTGTAGTGTTTTTAGGCGTAAATGTTCTGTTTAATCAGTTTAATTGTTTTTATGTACAGCATCCCAACAGTTTTTAGAAAGTGTGTTGTATGAGATTTACAGAATTTAAGAAATTTCAACAATCTATGGATTTGCATTTGTGTGAATGCAGACCATGTAACACAGCCAGCATTTAGGTATGGCTGCATAATATGGACAAGAGCCCATGTTACTGTAACTACATCCTAACAAATGTGCTGCAGTATGTTTTAAAACATGACATTGCAACAACTAGAAATTCATCTGGAGCTGTGTTTGGTCAGGGTTCTTGTTTAATATTAGCATTATATTGTGTAAGCCATTTTAATCGTTTTATTTTAACTTTTATAAGTATATCATATTCTACTGTAGTAATATTTATTGTTGGTTTTGTGTACAGATTTCAAGTCTTGGTAAAGTTATGTCTGTGGTCCAGACCAAACCAGTCCAATCCTCTGCTGTGACTGGACAAGCCTCTTCCAATCCTGTTACTCAGATTATACAGGTTAGTGACACCTCTTGAACACATTACAGTGCATTGAATGACATTATAATGCAAAGATATATAATATTGCATGACCAGAGATTTTCTTTTAATGATTTAGAAGTTAAAGTAAACAAAAAAGATTGTGCATGTAGACAAACAATGCCTTCTAGTAGTTCTTCAGAGAAATTATTTTAATTGGAGATTGCCGTAGTGATCTTTTAAAACTGAGTAATATATTTGTTGTTCCTATCCAGACGAAAGGTCCTCTCCCGGCAGGCACCATTCTGAAGCTAGTTACGTCAGCAGATGGCAAACCCACCACAATTATCACCACCACCCAGGCAGGAGGCACTGGGAGCAAGCCCACTATTCTGGGTATCAGTGGCATGGCGTCCACCACCACCAATAAGCCTGGCACCACCACAATCATCAAAACCATTCCGATGTCCGCCATCCAGCAGGGCAACACAGGTTGGTACTGTGATGCCCTTTTTACCGAGATCAATTCATTTTGTGATTTATAAACAAATGAACTTGAAGGCCTTTTTTTCCTCTCCCATTCAAAAAGTCTTTCTTTCATAGTGCTGTTTGTGCAGCAAGAGGTTTTACTGTTTTTTTAAGGTTCACTGAACCAAAAAAGCCTTCCTGCCCTTTGCACCTCTTACAGTGTATTCAATAAGTGCTCACTCACTTAAGTGCTTTAGAAGAGTATTACTAGAGCATTATTCTGCGTTTTCTAGCACTGGATAATTTTAATATATTGTGGTAAAATTCCTGTTCTGTGCAGCAGGAGCTGTAAGATATTAAGATCAAGAAGGGACATTACCTTAACGTTGGCCTTCAAGTGTTGGGAAATTTTGACGTATGACAGCGACACTAAAATCAGCCTGTTGCTTGTATTGTCTTTATCAACTTTACAAGGAGCTGCAGTTGCTTCTACTTCTCCCCACAATACATTAAGAGTCGATTTGGTGCTTTGATGAGCAATGTGCCGATGAGACACCAAGCACATGAAGTAGATAATAAATTGTGACAGGAACACAAAATTGGTTCTCTTACTATTATTTAAAAAAAACTCTGTAATTAATAATTTGGCATATATTTGACAAGTTTCTGGGTGTGGACGACAGCACCGTGCAGTTAATCTTGCATCAAAGAATTGCACGGTTTGGCAGTTTTTGTCGATGCCTTACCTGACATAATACTGACAAGTATTTCCTGTAGACTGAGATTTTTGGCACTACTGGTAGACAGTTGGACTGAATCCTTCAATTCACCTGCAAATTCAGCTACTTTCTTCTTACTTTTTTTGCCAGTCCTTACCTTTGCTTCGCTGCCTATTTGCCACACATCGAGCAAGCCATTTGCTGCATTGTACCACCTCTCCTCAGTCTATAAATCTCATCTGCAGAGAAACATATGGACTTACTGTCTGTGATTGTAGAACTACAAGGTGCACAAATGTGTTAGATGAAGCTGATAAAATGGCTAACGAGTATAAATACAAGAGGTGGTTTTGATGTTCTGGCTGATCGGTGTATACCTACAGCATCATGTGCATGAGTTTGTGTATCTTCATTTTTGTCTTCAACATATTTAAAAGAATGTTAGATATGTTTAATATGCAAATAATTTAAAATAAAAACAGTTTTTTTTCTGATGTTGATATGTTTCGTTTAGGTGTTACTAGTACCACTGGGTTAAAGAGCCCCATTACGATCTTCACCACCAAAGTAATGACCTCTGGCACACCTGGGAAAATCATCACAGCAGTGCCCAAGATTGGCACGGCAACAGGCCAGCAGGGACTGACTCAGGTATGAGACAAACACAAAGTCTTAGTACTAATTTACTTTGAAAATCCCTGTGTCCTGTTGCTGTTCTGTGAGTGCTCTTTTGTCTTTTCTGCTTGTAGGTGGTGCTGAAGGGTGCCCCGGGCCAGCCAGGCACTATCCTGCGCACGCTACCTATGGGTGGTGTCCGCCTTGTCTCCCCCGTGTCTGGTGTCAAGCCAACGGTAACAACACTAGTGGTCAAGGGAACAACTGGTAAATATTAACTTTCCCAACTGTTTACAGCCAACAGTCAACCATGTGGTTTGTGTAAGTTGGAAATGTTAGGGACATTTAACATCAGCATGATTTATTTTTTTTATTTTAATTTTTTTTAATTTGATATTCAAAAATGTTGCACCCACAAGGGAATGTTGGATTGCAATGCTATTCTGAAGGTAAATACATTACCAGAAACAATACATTATGAGACGAGTAAACAAATATAAGCAATATTTGAGCTACACATACAGAAGTAGTCTTTCAGTATGCCGTTGGGCCATGTTTGCTAACACTACATGCATACATCTTGGTATGGAGTCGTCGAGATTCCTAATAGTATTCTGCGATATTTCATCCCTTCCCATGCATCTTTAATATTTTCATGCAGTTCCTGCAGATTCTGTGGTAGGGGTGAAAGTGGAACGGCACCAGGCCTTCTGGACATTTGACACATGACAGCAAATCGTTCATCTGGGCAGAAGCAGCACTTGTTACTGAAGATGACCCGATTCCCTTTCGTGCCACTCCATAACAGTCTGGCACCATTGCAGTCTTTGGTGATTCTGATGTAGTGTTAAGGGTGATTATCGTAGTGGGCTATGTGAGTGTAGTTCTACTCAAGTTTCATTCCTTTTGGTTGACTCAAGTTTCATTCCTTTTGGTTGATTCCTTCTGGGTGCAACTATTTGTGCAAAAACTTGTATTTTATATATTTTTTTACAACAGTGAGTACATGTAATATTTCCATACAGGTTTGCTTTACATCTTTATTTTTTCACTGGAGCTTCAAGGCTAATATAGCTAACAAGTGAGTGATGGAAGCTGTTACCCCATAATTAGCATTTGACACACAGTATGAACTTCATGTGATCTCAGGTAAACTGACTTTTGTGGTTTCTCAGGTAAACTGACTTTTGTGGTTTCTGAGACAACTTTAGAGGCCCGTGAAGAACCTGGCTTTAGGTCAGCAAGTATTTTAACAAGGTCTTTAGAGACTTCATCTAGTACTTGCCACTAGTACTTTATCACTAGTACTTGCCATCTTGGACCTGCTTCAGTCTGAACATTTTTTATTATGCAGCTGGATCCTGAGCTTGTTGACAGGCAGATGCCAGGTGGTATGGATGGACTGCATCATCTCCTGCTCGCTGACCTTAAACACTTGAGCCCCTCATGGCTTTCTGCTCTGTCCTGCTCATGCTCCCTGTACACCCACGATTGCACAGCTACATACGGCTACAGTGTCATCATAAAATTTGCAGCCTGAACTCCAGTAACGATGAGGAGGCATACAGAGAGGAGGTCAGCTTTCTGGTGCCGGGTTTTCTTAGTCAGCCAGGCCAAGGAGCTGATAGTGGACTTTAGGAAGCAAGAGAGTGCACACCCCAATGACCGTCAATGAAGCCAGTTTAGGCAGGGTCAGCAGCTTCAGGTTCTCCAGTGTACAGATCACAGATCACAGATTACCTGATGTGGACCAAACTTATACCAGACTGGATGGTGAAAGCATTTCTACTTCAGACAGCTGAGAGAAGATTTGTCGTGATCCCCCACATCTTCAGAGCATTTTATATGTATTATGGAGAGCATTTTAATGGCCTTTATCACCGCCTTGTAAGGGGACTGCAGTACTGTCCAGCCAAAAACTTTACAGATAGGGGTGTGGGCAGCCTACTGGACCTACATACCTATGGATTTATATACCAGCCACTACCAGAGGAAGACTAGGAGAATTCTAAAAGGTTACATTCACCTAAACCCCTGTCTGTTTACTCGGCTGCTAAGAAGGAGGTACAAAAGCCAAAACTCTAGAACCAGGCAGTATTGAGAATTTCTTTTTCTGGACCATCAGGTCGCTAAACAGTCAGTAATGCTGGTGTATCGTGCAATGAGCCTGTCACTCCACCTCTCAACTAAATCATGATGATTTTGATCGACAAAAACACCAATAGACAGTCATTCTGCACTTTTACAGACACTGAACATACATATGCATATACACGTGCATATACACATACATATACTCAAATATATACACACACACACACACACACACACACATATATATATATATATATATATATATATTTATTTATTTATATAAATATAAATAAATAAATAAAAATAATGGAACTTCATGCCTGCCTATAGATTGACATTTTGCATCTAGTTTAATCTGGAAAATATGGTATACCGATAATCTTAAAATTTTTTATTTTTTTTTTGTTTTGATCCTTTACAGCTGTCACTTCTCTGGGCACAGGCACTGTCTCCACAAGCCTGGCAGGTGGAAGTGTAACCAGCGCAAGTGCGTCTCTTGTAACACCCATTACCACGCTTGCTACAGTGGCCTCTCTGTCCAGCCAGGTTCTTAGCCCCGCTGGCAATGCCTCTGCAGTGCGGAACAACCTCACCACTGTCACAGCTGCCATGCAGGTACAGCACAGCTACAGGTTTATAGTTTTGAAACAGGATTTATAAACCATATACTCATTACTAAGAATCTTGGAAAGCTTGTGTGGAGGTGCTGCTTTGTTGAATGAATATCTTAACTTATTCAGTATTGTCAATGCTGACAGTTCTTGCAGAACATTAAACAGCTCCATGTGTTGTTACAGAGAGAAGTTGTTCTTAACTGTGACTAGTTGTGGTCTATTTTAAATCTTAACGGTATAGCGTTTTTTCCTTCCTCCTCAGCCTACCCAGGTAACCCTCATTACCACGCCCAGCGGTGCTGAGGCTCAGCCTGGGCAGGATCTGCCTGTCTCCATTCTGGCATCGCCTACCTCTGAACAGCCTTCGTCCAGTGAGCAAGTGCCCAATGATCCCTCCAGCACGGTTTCCATCGTCTGTTCAAACCCTCCCTGTGAAACCCATGAGACGGGCACCACCAACACTGCTACCGTGGCATCAGCCAGCATGGGCACTGAGCAGGTGGGCACAGTCCATAGAGTGTGTTCAAACCCACCGTGTGAAACTCATGAAACTGGCACCACCAATACGGCCACTACAGCATCAGCTAATATGGGCAGCGAACATGGTGGCGCAGTGCAGAGAATGTGCTCTAATCCTCCGTGTGAAACCCATGAGACGGGCACCACCAACACTGCCACTGTGGCATCGGCCAGCATGGGCACTGAACAAACTGGCACCGTTCAAAGAGTCTGTTCGAACCCACCCTGCGAAACCCATGAAACGGGCACCACCAATACAGCCACTACAGCTTCAGCAAGCATGGGCACTGAACAGGTTGGCACAGTGCAGAGAGTTTGCTCTAATCCACCATGTGAAACCCATGAAACTGTCACCACCAACACAGCCACTACAGCTTCAGCTAATATGGGCAGCAACCAAACAGGTTTAGTGCAGAAAGTGTGTTCAAACCCACCATGTGAAACCCATGAGACTGGCACCACCAACACAGCCACCACTGCCACCTGCAGTATGGATACAGATGGTACAGGTAACGTGTCCAGCATTACCCAGCACACTCAGCCTGCAGTGTTTTATAGGAGTGTTAAGTATTTTATTATTTAGCTATTTTAGGTGAAACATTCAGAGGCCCAAGTATCACAATTTTGCATGAATTACAAGGGGTGTCCTTAATGTGAAATTTATTAATCAAGAGCCTCAAGTAACAGTGTTTTGTTTGTTAGATTAAATCAAGAGAAATTTGTTAATATTTAGGGTGATATTCTCAGTTGTAAATCACATTGTGGTGCAAGTATTGTGGTATTGTATCTTGGGAGCTGCTAGTGATTCTTACATCTCTTGTTTGATTTAAACGTTGTGTTTTCGGGCTGCTTCCTTCATTTCCTATAACTCTTTCATTTCACAGTGTTGTCTGATGATACCAGAAGTCAAAATGTCTGTAATTGGTCCAGTTTTACTGGATTTAATGCTATGGGCAGTATGTGAAACATTGAATAACATTTATTTTATTTAATATTTAACTTGTGTGTGGGTTTTTATATATATATATATATATATATATATATATATATATATATATATATATATATATATATATATATATATATATATATATATATATTACATGTTTTTTATTTAACTGTAAAGGTATGATTTCATGTGTACTTTGTTTGTTTTGGCTTTAGGTCAGCAGGCTGGTGAAGTTTCAGAAGGATCAAGTGGCCCGGACACTCAGAGCTCCGCAGCAGCTTCACAGAGCCGAGCCATCACCACAGTAACCCAGGCCACGCCCACTCCTGGACCGTCTGTTCCTGTGAGTGTGACACCACACCATGTTCATTCATCGTATTTATTAGTTTGCATCAAGGATGCCCAATCCTTTGGCTCCAACCCTAATGTAACTGGTCCAGGTGGTCAAGGCCTTTAGGGGCTTTTGACTGTGTGAGCCAGGTGTGGCGGTAGATCTCAGAGATCTGGGTAAAGCACCCCTGATTTACGTTCTGGTTTGTTTGTTTATTTTTATAGAATATAACATTGGTTCCCAATCTCCTAAGAAAAGTGTGTGTTTTGTGTGGGGTTCTTTATTTATATATATATATATATATATAATTTTTTTTTATTTTTAGTTTTTTTGGTTTAGCTGGTTGACCTTTAAAAGATGTTATGTTAAACCCTTTTTCCAGAAATTACCACGGTTCCCTCTTATTAAAATATCTGTGATCTAATTGAAATACTTTTCGCAAAGGCTGTCAAAACTTCTACGTGGGCTTTCGTCCACAGTCCCAGTTTCTTGGAATTTGGCTTTGAGGGATGCAACAGTGATCCAATATGTCTGCTTTCAAGATGATGTTCCAGACATAGCCTAAAAGATAGGCCCCCTCACCAATTACTTGCTGGGGTATTCAGAGATGTCATTTTCCCTTTTGTTTCTGAAATAAAAAGAACTATAGATATGTAGTTGTTATTTATTTATTTATTTATTTATTGTCTTTGACAGTAGCGCCAAAATTTTGACAGCTGGGAACTGCACTTTGCTGGATGGGGCAAGAATGGCAATATGGTTGCTTTTATCTTCAAAGGGGATGATCAGAGGTTATACAGGACCTCAAAAACCCACAATGTGAGGGATTTATTTGTAATTTAAATACTCTTTGCTTTATTTGTTTTGCTCTGTTTTGCAGTCTTTGACATCAATTACCGAGGCATCTGCGGAGGTGGCAGATGAAGCTGTGTTGGCAGACATGGTGTCTATGCAGACAGAGAACCAAACGGAGTCAGCCACAGAGCAGGAAACTGCAATGATCGCAGAGGGAGCACAGGAGCATCTGCCCACAACAGAGGTTAATACAATGTCTAGGCTTATTGCTGTAGGTCTGACTACTGTATAGAAGTTTCAGTTAATGTAAAAATTAACAACATTTTTTTTTTCTAGAAAAATGAACAATTTGTGCAAAATCATTTGGTCACTGTGTTCTAAAAATTTACTTTTCTGTTTATGCGCACTACGTTGTAATTAGGTTGTATGTTCAGTTTTTAAAACATTGCATTTTTTTGGTCACATGTCTTAAGCACTGTCCCATTTCTTAAGAAATGCATAGGATCCTCGAAATGCCTCCTTGTTTTGACATAAACCAAAGTCTTTGATTTCCCACATGCCACTGCATTACAAGATACTACAAAAATGGAACAGGGCCAGTTCAGATGGACCGCAGGAGAATTTTTTTTGGTTTTCCGTTTATTGTTGTAAAAATTTGCATGAGTGTAACCTGCCCAGCAACTTAACCTTAACCTAAGAATCAGTCTTTGTTTTTGTTTTTTATTTTATCCCCCCCATCAGCAGAAATACAAGAAATATGGAACCCACACAAACACCTTTCACAGTTGATTTGTTTTAAAATGTTGCAATAATACTAGGTAGTACTCTGAAACCCCCTGAAACATTAAAACATTTAAGGGATGGTTTGTTCTGAAGACGTTGTTGTTGTTGTTGTTGTTGTTGTTAACCCCCCCCCCCTTTCAGATTAAGAATGAGTTCTCTATGCAATTGCTCTGTCTTTGTAAATAACCAGTAAGATGCCACTTTTTCTTGTAATTTTATTTAATTTTTTGCTAATGACTTGAGTGTTGCAGTAAGCATGTAACACTGGAAACAGGCGTAGGGTGCACAACTGTCAAACCAAGATTCCAAGATTTTTGTGTTAATCTTGAAGATGCACTGGATTGGGAGGTGGCGTGATATGTGGCATGTCAGCAGAAAATCATTCATAACAAAGACAAAGCTGTTAAGTCAGCAGCTCTTTCTGTGGAAACGATAGCTGTATCAATGCAGTTTTAGGCGCAAAGTGCTTTATGTCACCGCTGTATGTTCAAAGGGATAGAAAACATTGGTTGGATGCCAGGCACCCTGATATATAGGTTACAGGTGCTGTGTTGTCTGTGTAGACCAGAACAATTGGTCAGTCTTTTAGTTATCCAGAATCCAGCATGTTCTGTTGTGGGCAGAGCTGGTTAAGCCATTATTCTAAAGTTTGTACTGTGCTTTTTGGTTACCATGCAAAGTGAACTGCTGTAAAGTATAGCACAGTAATTTTTGCAAACTTTTCTGAGGTTTTAAAATTGGGGAGCCTGCCCAATGCCTCAATTTAGTGAGCATGCAACTGAATCTGTTCAGTGTGCTGAGTGATGTCTCCAGGTTGGAGGATGGGCAAGTGTGTGAAGTTTAAACCTTACCAGTGCTTTTTAGAGGAAGTGAAACAGCATAATAAGAACTTGAGTGGAAAAAGAATTAACCCTGCCACAGTAACATAAGACCACATATTAACCAGTTTGGGTGCTTGCAAGGTTTATTGCCCCGACTCTATGCTTTGTCTTAAGTTGAGAGCTGTGTTGGATATTCATCTTTCTGTTCCCACTCTCTGAGTTAGGTGGAGAGTGTGGAGGCGGCAGCAGTAGCTCAGGAGGCCCAGGCGTTGAGTTTACCTCAAGAACTGATGTCAGGAGGGACAAGGCACCACCCTGATGGTTACTCTGGACTTACCCAGAGGACACTAGCTGTGACAGCAGCAGCAGAGGCAGCTGCCCAGGCTGCAGCCAGTGAAGAGGCTCAGGCTCTGGCCATCCAGGCCGTTCTGCAGGCTGCTCAGCAAGCAGTCATGAGTGAGTAATCACAGTTTACACATCTTTACAGCTCGGGGGTAGGGCATTTGTACTATATACAGTATCTCACAAAATTGAGTACACCCCTCACATTTAGGTAAATATTTTATTATATATTTTCATAAGACAACACTAAGGATAAAAGAACCCCTTCAACTTAAAAAAAGTAATTCAGTGTAGCCGCTTGTGTAACAGTGTAAATTTGCTGGGCCCCTCAAGATAATTTAACACACAGCCTTTAATGGTCTAAACCCGCTGGACAGACAACAAAAGTAAGTACAAAAGCACCCCAAAAGTAAAAATGATCCAAATTGTGCCTACTTGAGCCATTTTACCTCCTCTCCCTGGTGTCATGGTGACTTATTGGTGTTAAATTTGGGGTTGTATCACTCTCATACTGGGCAACTAGCACTTCATGGCAAAATAATTCCTCCTGAGGAATCTGAAAAAAAAAAAGTGCTGCTCTACATAAAGATGACCTAGGCTAATAGAAAGATTTCCACACCCTGAAATTATGCTTGCATCGTGGATGGCCATCAACCATACATTGGTTTACAAGCTGACCTTCGTTAATTGGGGCACATACCGCTGTTGAACCTAGACATGACCAACTGCAGCAACCCCAGATTATGGCACTTCCTGGCTCCAGAGGGCTTGTACAGTAGCACTAGGCAGGAGTGCAATCACTTCAAGCGCGCCTCTCTCACTTACCATGAAAGGTGCCCATTATATGTGGACTCATTCAGAAACCACATGACCTTCTTCTCTTGCTCCAGAGCCCAGCAATTAAAGCCACTCTTTGGCGGTTAAAACTTCGCTGACGAAGTGGTTTTCGATTCTTAGGGCTACACAGCTGTTAAGTGCCCCTAACCCGGGGGGGGGCACAATTGTGCGTGTGGAAATGCTCTTACTTTCACTATTAACATTTTCCCTATTCTTCCCACGATTTAATATAATTTGATTATTGAGGTTTCAGGGTCTGGACAATTTGGGGGGGGGGGGGGGGTTTCCCCAGAATTTTTGTGCATAAACCCTAAGGCAAGTTCGCAAGGTAGAGATTTTGTTATATTGTACACAAAAAGTAAAAAAAAAAAGTTTTTCCCCTTTGGCTCCGGCGTTGGACAGAAATTTTTCGACAGTCCCCTCCAGACCCTGAAACCTCAATAATTTATCCCAAAAATGGCCAACTTTTGTGTACAAAATGGCTGCCGTTTGCAAATAACCCCCACTGATAAAATGACATAATTTTTAATAATAAATTAAAAAAAAGTCTATGTCATGAAAGCTTCATTCCAATCAAATGTAACTACGTGATAAATTCAGTGTAGGGCTTTATACTGATGAGCCTATCAAGGTTTTGGTGATTTTTACATCCTAGGGGCTCTATAAAATGCTACCAGAACGTGTTTTTCTCCTCAAGCTGTAATTTTCTCTATGCCAGTGTCCTTTCTAGTGTGGAATTTCTAGTGGACAATCTGATGCACTCCAACATTTTATTGATGCTATTAGCCTTTTAGTGCTCCAGCAGCAGCGGCTTGCCCATAACCAGTCCCATCATGGAATTTTCATGGTAAATCTTTAGATGAGGCACTGTTGGTACAGCCAAGTAAAAATTTTAAAACATTTGGCCACTAGGGCCCTGATATTTTAACCTCTACCTTTGAATAATCAGGTTATATATCATACAAATTTTCAACATTGCTGTTTAAACAAATGGGGGGGGGTTCCCACGCCCTGCACTACAGTAGACAAACAAACTTAGTAATATTTCAACTGTGTTTAAAAATGCATAGTTATTTTAACTGTTTAAATTTTAACTTTTTCAAGCTTTTTGGGGAACATAGTAGCACTTCCAAAACTAGTGTATCTATACACTGTGGGCTCCCCTAGATAAATAACTATCCCCCAAAATGTTGACGTTTTAATCTAAACTTTGGTCCCTCCTATCTAGCAATTTCAGCTATACATGTTTAATTTATATGTCCATCAAGGGAAGAAGCTTCCTCATATCATATCGGGACTTTAGAAACATGTGTAGATGGACTATACTATAGTCATGTATAGTTTTTTTAAAAACATTAAAATGCCTATTCACATTTTTATTATTTTTGTCTAATAGATGAACCCCTGGTTTGTCATGAGTAAGCCTCTCTAACCTATTAGCCTCTCTACAGCTTTTGTAATTACAATTTCTCAACAAAGAATCAATCAACATCGTACTGATATTTAAATATGTTTTATTGTAATGATAAAGGACAAATAAAATGCTATGTCCGGCTGTCCTTGCAGATGCAGGTGCGGGTGACACCAGTGCAGCCGGTCAGCGAAGAGTCAGACTCATCCCATTGTCCTGACCCAGCAGGAGCTGGCCCGCTTTGGTGCAGCAACAGCAGCAGCTGCAGGAGGCTCAAGCTGCACAAACAAAAGGAAGCAGCCATTTGCAGCTGCCATGCCTACTGAAGGCCTCGCACACCTGCAGAACAGCCTTAATGACCCTACCATCAGAGAGCAACGGGCAATGGTGAGATGTCAGCTGTTGTGTCCTAGCACAATGGGACTGATTACCCAGCCACTGTAGCCGAAAGTAAGTAGCACATTTTTTCAGATGTGTGTCCTGAAAAAACAAGACAGTGCAAACTCAACTTTATTTTTTCTCTTGGCTGTTAAACCTATTCCTAGAGTCAGAATTCAGAGGTGTTCAACTGGGTTTGAAGTTAGGGCCAAATTAGAAGCCAATTAATTGTGGTACTAACTTTGTAGCTAGGACTGCTTGTTGGTCCTAGATACTTTTAGGCTGTAAAGTGCCAATTGTAGATCATGTTCTTGTTTGGTCCCTATTTAGATATGTATGCAATGTAAAGGGTGTTTTATGTGCAGCTATGTATGTGAATTTTAGAGGTTTGTATTGTGTTTTAAATAAGTGCAAATATTTGTTTGACTTAATAAGGGCAGAAAAGGGAGAGAAATCTACTCAGCAGTCCAGTTAAACTTGCAGTTTATTAAATTATTTATTTATTTATAAATGTTTACTTTGTTCAGATTGTAATCTTTTAATCTTCTGTATTTGTTTTTTAATTTGTTTGTTTGTTTATGCTGATCCTAAAATCTTTTCCCACTCTTTTTCCTCGTAGGCTTTGGCTCCCTCCAGCACTTCTGGCCCCTGCAATAATTGCCACTAGACCAGTTAACCTACAGGCAGCAGCTACATTAACTGAGGTAGCAAATGGCATTGGAAGCTGGGGTAAGATTGTTTTTCGTTGTCCCCCACTCCCCCGCAATCAAAACCTGTAAATAATATTATTAATTACTTGTAGCTTTTACCACAACAGATTCTCTTGCTTATACAGAAACGGACCCCACCCACTGGTCACAGGTTAAAACCTCCAGTGCCAAGAAGGAAAAATCAGTGGTTTGATGTAGGAAATTGTGAAAGTGACGAACATGGTGGTAACGCATTTCTACATGCAGCTGATTATGCCCCTCACATTGATGTAAGATGCTAAATATAGCTTTTCAGACATGTAGTACAAATGTAGTACCAAAGTACAGCATTCTAATAACATCTGCTTCATAGGATGTTTCTGGATTCGATTCCTGATTACAGCCAGGATGAAAAAGAAAGTGGAATTACAGCCAGGAAACAGCATACAAGGTTCGTGTGGCTGGCATCAACACATGTAGGCCGTGGGAGCCTTTTCTGAGATCTCAGCGTTCAAGACCTGTTTTACCAGGCTTTTCTCCCGGGGCTCCCTGTGCCATTAAAATTGACAAGGTAGTTTCTAATTTTGGTAAATAAAAAGCAAAGCAAAACATGTAGGTCTAGGAATCCAGCTTAATTTTTAGTGCTATGCAGTGGGATTGTGTGCGGTTGTTTGGCTGTCTTTGGGGTTTGGCTAAAGGTTATGTATGTATATGTAACTTTATGGTTAGCGTGGGAAAATAAGAAAAATCTTTTGTTTCTTTTTAGAGTCCAGATGGAGCCCACCTAACCTGGGAGCCACCGTCAGTCACTTCAGGGAAGATTATTGAGTACTCTGTGTATTTGGCTATTCAGAGCAGCCAAACAACAGAGGCTAAAGCATCCACTCCAGCTCAGCTGGCCTTCATGCGTGTTTACTGCGGCCCAAACCCATCCTGTTTGGTTCAGTCATCCAGCCTGTCCAGTGCTCACATCGATTACACAACCAAACCAGCAATCATCTTCCGCATTGCCGCCCGTAATGAGAAGGGCTATGGCCCGGCTACACAAGTGCGATGGTTACAAGGTGGGCAGTTTAGGGGTTGTATTTAGATGGATTATACTAGGGCTGTACCCGACCAATATTGTCAGTCGAATCGGATTCGCCCGTCCTGGTCGACTATTCATTCATGTGTTTTTTTTTTTTGTTTTTTTTTTGTTTGTTTGTTTGTTTTTTTTTTCATGTACATTATCTAGTAAATCACAGTATCATATCACAGGAACATATTTTTGAACCAAAGGAGACGTGGCGTTAATGATCGACCTGAATTGGAGACTTTAATTATAGGATATAGCGCCGGGCAGCAGCGCGTATTCAGGCTAAACATTAGCGCTTATAGTCTTTTTAATTTTCACTTCTAACTAAGCTTCTTCAGGTAGGAGGACCCTTCGTCCTTTCATCTCTCATAAATAATGAAAACTGCTAAATAAAAACCAGATCTTAGTCCATATTTAAATTATTTTTAGATGAAAAAGGAGAATGGGTAAAACTGAAACCCGTTTAATCATTATACCACGCTGAAATCATTATCTGTCGTTTATTGGCAGGCATATTAAGTGACTGTACTTATCTTTAAATAAAGATAATCTTTGCTGTAGATGAATAAATAAACATATCTGTAATTTAGGTTCTAAAATGGAATTATAACAAAACAAACATCTTCGGTCCGTTTTTCCTTCACCGCCATTATGTCTAAAACGAAAGTCAGCTCCCTCGTGTGAAGCAGTGTTCGATGTCTGACTAAATGACGAGCAGAATTAGGTTTCATTTGTTCTGATTCTCTTCAGAACCTCCTCTAGACTTGCTTTGAGACATCGTTCCCCCCGTGTTTCTCAGCTTCACAGCTTCAGCGGTGAACCGCCAGCGCATGGTGTCAAGGGGATTACATTTTTTAGCAAGCATGCATTATAGCCCAGTTAGAACTTAAATATATATTTATTATTCCCCTTTTAATAGTTATTAAAATGTCTTTTTACATTCTTAAAGTTCTGGTGCATTTTTGTAAGCTTTAGTCTGTTTTACAGAAGAGAAAAGGGTCGCAGACTGATGATACTTTTAGAGGGCAGCCCTAGATTACACTGTTGTGTGATTTTTTTTTTTTTTTTTAATTATTTATTTCTTTGTTTATGCATTTTGAAACATGTTTTTACTAAAACTTGCAGCTCTATATGATATATTGACAGATTCTGGGAGTGTAGGAGACTTGCACTATTAAAAAAATGAGACAGCTGCACAAGTGGAGCTTTGAGAGGAAAGAAACTAAAGAAAGCAGTGTTGTTAGTCAGTTAATTTGCAATTTAATATTACAGAAAAAACTTACTAGTTTGCAGATCTTATATTTAATGCATATTGTTTCTGAAAGACTTTTGGTTTCTTTTTGTAGAGTCGAGCAAAAGATGGTGCTGTCAAGTCTGCTCCAAAAAGAGTTATGTACCTCACCACATGATGTGTAGTTGTCAATCTTTACAAGGATTATTTTTCCTTTTTTTTCCTTCCAGAAATTTACCTTGTTTGTTTATGTGCAATTTAAAGTAAATCATGAATTTACAGATTTGTCTTATTATATTGCAGTAAAGGGACTGGTCTGAAGAAAGCCAGGACAGATCAGTAAAGGTGGAAATCGCCACTTCTCGATCCATCCCTCTCCATACCAGGACAGTTCCATTCCTCCAAACTCTACAACACATTGGCTGGTGTTTAGATCATTATTTAAACAGGACATCCAAGCAAAACAAACTATTAAGACAATGACTAACTTGCTAGGAGCAACATTTAGTTTATATTCTTTGGAGCAAAAGAAACAAAAATGAGCACATTTACTCTTTTTGGGACATTTTCAGCAGACAGCCATTTTTTGGAAGGGAAAAAAATTTTTTTTTTTTTTTTTTTTTTTTTTTTTTTTTTTTAATTCTTTCTATTCTTTGTCAAGTCTTCCTTTCTGGTTAATTTTTGTTTTTTTATTTTATTTTGCTTCAGTGTCGACCACAAAACCTGTTTAAATGTAATTATAAATGGCCTGAACTTTATACAATCAGCCTGCCTCAGCTAGAGTGCTTGTTTTTATGTCGTGCTCAACCATTGAGGAATCGCTGAGAGAAATGAAATTGGTGATCAACTGGACACAATTAACTGGATGCAGTGGGTGGAGAATCTGACAAGGGCTTTTTTGGGGGGGCGGGGGGAGCACAGCACTTGCCCTAAGACAAAGGGAGGATGGGTTGGGGTGCCCCCCCCCCCATTTCACTCTATTTTTTTTTTTTTTTTTTTTTTTTTTTTTCTTCTTCTCATGCAAGCAAAACAGAGAAGGGACTGACTGTAGTCTCTGTATAAAATGTTGCATTTCTGAAGATTGGAATGGAGAGGAGAAAAGGAAAAGATTTTACTGGCGAGACAGAGACTTTGCTGAGACTTCCTAAATGCTGGGGTGGGGGAGGTGGCAGGCAGCAAGTTATTGACAAGTAATGATGCAGATGACCTTTGTGTAGTTTATTTTTGTATTTTTAAAGTATTTTCCTGCTTGCAGATGTGTATGCGTTTATCTTCCCCCTCAGTTGTCCTATTAGTTTTAAGGTGTTTGGAATGCACTTGCAATGGAGCTGTGCTGGATTTGAGGAGTGTGTGTGTCTGTGTGTGTGTGTGTGTGTGTGTGTGTGTGTGTGTGTGTGTGTGTGTGTGTGTGTGTGTGTGTGTGTGTGTGTGTGTGTGTGTGTGTGTGTGTGTGTGTGTGTGTGTGTGTGTGTGTGTGTAACCCAGAGCTTTGGAGTTTTGTTTTTAGCTGAATTACAACTAAAAGCCTTTCACATTCAGGCAGGGAATTGACTATTTACCGAACCCCCTCCTTTGTATGTGTATTCCAAGCCAAGCTTAAACATGTGACCCCCTTAAATGAGTCAATCCACCATGGCTGGTCTTCACTGTTTCTCCTCTGGGTTACCCGTGTTTTTTTTTTTGTTTTTTTTTAAAGAACGTTCCAGGACATGGATGAGTGGTTTTTCTGCCCTAGATTGTGAAGGAAATTATCTATGTGAAATGTAATAAATTTTTACTTCCATTCTTTTTCGTCTCTAATTTACATGCAAAATGAACGATATGCAGAGTAAGTGTCGTGTACTTGTTTTGGCTTTAAACTAGGGCTGTCTTCACAAGAATTGAATTTGAGTGTTTTTTTTTGTTTTTTTTTCCTTTATTTCTTGGACAAGAATAAATTCAACTGTAATATAGTTCATTCATACAGCAGGAGAAAATGATTACATCTTGGCCTTTTATATATGACCTGTGACTAAGTTTTTACATGTTGGTCTTCTCATTGCCTTGTTGTCTTTTGACTTAAAGAAGAAACAAAATATATAGTGTCTCCCCGATTTAATCATAATGTTCTTTTTTGTTTCTTTGAATATGACGCATTAAGCTGGTCTGGTTCAAACCGTTGATCCATCCATGGTGTCATTTTGAATCATACGTGGATAACGGGTTCCTTTCTGATTAGCTGTACTAAATGGATTGAATAAATTGTTTTTAGATAAATTGAACATTACGTATGTCTCATTCCTGGTAATCTGAAAACCAGTAGTATCCATGACTACAAATTTGTTAAGTTAATGTTTAGTAGTGAAATACAAATACTACATTTTTCTTCCAGTTCCCCTTATGCGTACTGTTTTATTATTTTATTATTACTACTACGTCTTTTGGAACTTGTGCTAGATTGGCCTGAGAAAATTACAGAATACACCATTTGAAGCTACAACAGCAAGCTATTCTATTTCATTCACGGTTTTTCAAAAAAGGTTTTGTGCAAAATAATTTCACTAATGATGACATAATGGATAATGTTTAATGTGCAATTTAGAAACTGCTAGGGTAAAAGGACATAACTGAATTAAGAACAGTATTAATAATTTGTACATTGTTCCAGTAGATGGATGGATAATCAAACAGCACTTATTCAGCATGTGCATTTTGATGCGCTGTTATGTGATCTTTCCGCTGACTCGCTCTTGATAGTTTGGATGTTCTCTGCATTTTCCACGGCATTGCATTTGAACTACAGAGAGACAAAAAAAGTTAAAACCCAAAGAATAAATTATTGTGAAGTACATGTCGCATCCGAATATATAAAAAAAAAATGATGGAAATGCTCACATATTGGAGTGCTGCTCTTGCTGCACTTTTGAAGGCCAGATCGACATCTATATCCTCTTTAGCGCTGCACTCAAAATACTCGGCTCCTAAATTCTCACACCACTGCTGCACATGCTCGGTAGGTACCTACAAAGGCAGCGTTTAAAGGAAACGTTACTCGGTTTTAATTTGATTGTGTATTTTATCTGTCTGAGTGATCTAACCTCTCGAGTATCCAGGTCAGTCTTATTGCCCACCACAATAAAGGGAAGTGTCGTGTGGTCAGCAGGGGCAGCTTGGAGTAGGAACTCGGTGTGCCATCCGTCCAGTGCGGTGAAGGAGGCTGCAGAGCTTAGGTCAAACACGAGGAGGCAGCAGTGAGCGCCGCGATAGAGAGTAGAGCCTAGAGAGTGAAATCGCTCCGAACCAGCCGTGTCCCATACCTCCGGGAAAACACACACATCACCCGCAGTTATAACGCTACATACATACATATATACTTACATATATGCAGTATAATAGCTACAAGGCGTTTTTCCCACTTTAAAGGTCAACGTTAACATGATTTAAGGAATATTATAAATGTGATATTTTTATATAATCTTATAGAGTATAGTCTGTAGAATGGAGTCAGCTAAAATTGATATTTTTTTGGTAAATGACTTACAAGACCAATAAATCAAATGTACGAGATCTAATGATGTTTTTTATACATTGACATGTATCTCTTAATGTTTTGAAAAAGTCTAAATATTTTGGAATTATGAGAATGAGAGTATTAGTAGGTTAGTCAAGCTACAACACATTGTTCAGGTAAACTTGTATTCATTCGTTACACACAGACGGATATATTTCAAGTGTTTATTTCTTTTACCTTTGATGATTATAAACTAATGAAACCTCCAAATTCAGAATCTCAGAAAATTAGAATATCTCTTAAGACCAATACAAAAAAGGATTTTTAGAAATGTTGGCCAACTGAAAAGTATGAACATGAAAAGTATGAGCATGTACAGCACACAATACTTAGTTGGGGCTCCTTTTGCCTGGATTCCTGCAGAAATGTGCATTGGCCATGGAGTACGATCAGTCTGTGGCACTTGCTCAGAGTGTTTATGAGAGCCCAGGTTGCTCTAATAGTGGCCCTTCAGCTCTTTTCATTGTTGGGTCTAGGGCGTATCGCATCTTCCTCTTCACAATACCCTATAGAAAGATCTATAGGGTATTGTGAAGAGGAAGATGCGATCCCCACGCCAGACCCAACAATGCCAAAAAGCTGAAGGCACTATTAGAGCAACCTGGGCTCTCCATAACACCTGAAGGCATTGCCACAGACTGAAGCGACTCCATGCCATGCCCACATTTCTGCATTAATCCAGGCAAAAGGAGCCCCAACTAATGTATTGTGTGGTCTGTACATGCTCATACTTGTCATGTTCATACTTTTTCAGTTGGCCAACATTTCTTAAAAATCCTTTTTTTGTATTGGTCCTTAGCTATATTTTCCTAATTTTCTGAGATTCTGAATTTGGAGGTTTCATTAGTTTATAATCATCAAAGGTAAAAGAAATAAACACTTGAAATATATCCGTCTGTGTGTAACGAATGAATACAAGTTTACCTGAACAATGTGTTGTAGCTTGACTAACCTACTAATACTCTCATTCTCATAATTCCAAAACAATTAGACTTTTTTTAAAACATTAAGAGATGCATGTCAATGTATAAAAAACATCATTAGATCTCGTACATTTGATTTATTGGTCTTGTAAGTCATTTACCAAAAAAATATCAATTTTAGCTGACTCCATTCCACAGACTATACTCTATAACATTATATAAAAATATCACACATGTTAACGTTGACCTTTAAAGTGGAATACTGAGACTTGGGGAAAAACGCCTTGTAGCTATTATACTGCATATATGTAAGTATATATGTATGTATGTATGTATGATGCGTTATAACTGCGGGTGATGTGTGTGTTTTCCCGGAGGTATGGGACACGGCTGGTTCGGAGCGATTTCACTCTCTAGGCTCTACTCTCTATCGCGGCGCTCACTGCTGCCTCCTCGTGTTTGACCTAAGCTCTGCAGCCTCCTTCACCGCACTGGACGGATGGCACACCGAGTTCCTACTCCAAGCTGCCCCTGCTGACCACACGACACTTCCCTTTATTGTGGTGGGCAATAAGACTGACCTGGATACTCGAGAGGTTAGATCACTCAGACAGATAAAATACACAATCAAATTAAAACCGAGTAACGTTTCCTTTAAACGCTGCCTTTGTAGGTACCTACCGAGCATGTGCAGCAGTGGTGTGAGAATTTAGGAGCTGAGTATTTTGAGTGCAGCGCTAAAGAGGATATAGATGTCGATCTGGCCTTCAAAAGTGCAGCAAGAGCAGCACTCCAATATGTGAGCATTTCCATCATTTTTTTTTATATATTCAGATGCGACATGTACTTCACAATAATTTATTCTTTGGGTTTTAACTTTTTTTTGTCTCTCCGTAGTTCAAATGCAATGCCGTGGAAAATGCAGAGAACATCCAAACTATCAAGAGCGAGTCAGCGGAAAGATCACATAACAGCGCATCAAAATGCACATGCTGAATAAGTGCTGTTTGATTATCCATCCATCTACTGGAACAATGTACAAATTATTAATACTGTTCTTAATTCAGTTATGTCCTTTTACCCTAGCAGTTTCTAAATTGCACATTAAACATTATCCATTATGTCAACATTAGTGAAATTATTTTGCACAAAACCTTTTTTGAAAAACCGTGAATGAAATAGAATAGCTTGCTGTTGTAGCTTCAAATGGTGTATTCTGTAATTTTCTTAGGCCAATCAAGCACAAGTTCCCAAAGATGTAGTAGTAATAGTAATAAAATAATAAAACAGTATGCATAAGGGGAACTGGAAGAAAAATGTAGTATTTGTATTTCACTACTAAACATTAACTTAACAAATTTGTAGTCATGGATACTACTGGTTTTCAGATTACCAGGAATGAGACATACATAATGTTCAATTTATCTAAAAACAATTTATTCAATCCATTTAGTACAGCTAATCAGAAAGGAACCCGTTATCCACGTATGATTCAAAATGACACCATGGATGGATCAACGGTTTGAACCAGACCAGCTTAATGAGTCATATTCAAAGAAACAAAAAAGAACATTATGATTAAATCGGGGAGACACTATATATTTTGTTTCTTCTTTAAGTCAAAAGACAACAAGGCAATGAGAAGACCAACATGTAAAAACTTAGTCACAGGTCATATATAAAAGGCCAAGATGTAATCATTTTCTCCTGCTGTATGAATGAACTATATTACAGTTGAATTTATTCTTGTCCAAGAAATAAAGGAAAAAAAAAAAAAACACTCAAATTCAATTCTTGTGAAGACAGCCCTAGTTTAAAGCCAAAACAAGTACACGACACTTACTCTGCATATCGTTCATTTTGCATGTAAATTAGAGACGAAAAAGAATGGAAGTAAAAATTTATTACATTTCACATAGATAATTTCCTTCACAATCTAGGGCAGAAAAACCACTCATCCATGTCCTGGAACGTTCTTTAAAAAAAAACAAACAAAAAAAAAAAAAAATACACGGGTAACCCAGAGGAGAAACAGTGAAGACCAGCCATGGTGGATTGACTCATTTAAGGGGGTCACATGTTTAAGCTTGGCTTGGAATACACATACAAAGGAGGGGGTTCGGTAAATAGTCAATTCCCTGCCTGAATGTGAAAGGCTTTTAGTTGTAATTCAGCTAAAAACAAAACTCCCAAGCTCTGGGTTACACACACACACACACACACACACACACACACACACACACACACACACACACACACACACACACACACACACACACACACACACACACACACACACACACACACACACACACACACACACACACTCCTCAAATCCAGCACAGCTCCATTGCAAGTGCATTCCAAACACCTTAAAACTAATAGGACAACTGAGGGGGAAGATAAACGCATACACATCTGCAAGCAGGAAAATACTTTAAAAATACAAAAATAAACTACACAAAGGTCATCTGCATCATTACTTGTCAATAACTTGCTGCCTGCCACCTCCCCCACCCCAGCATTTAGTAGTTGCCTTTCCCACCGAGTGCCCATCCCCCAGGCCCCCCCCCCTCAGCAAAGTCTCTGTCTCGCCAGTAAAATCTTTTCCTTTTCTCCTCTCCATTCCAATCTTCAGAAATGCAACATTTTATACAGAGACTACAGTCAGTCCCTTCTCTGTTTTGCTTGCATGAGAAGAAGAAGAAAAAAAAAAAAAAAAAAAAAAAAAAAAGAGAGAAATGGGGGGGGGGCCCCCCAACCCATCCTCCCTTTGTCTTAGGGCAAGTGCTGTGCTCCCCCCACCCCCCCAAAAAAGCCCTTGTCAGATTCTCCACCCACTGCATCCAGTTAATTGTGTCCAGTTGATCACCAATTTCATTTCTCTCCGTTCCTCAAGGTTGAGCACACATAAAAACAAGCACTCTAGCTGAGGCAGGCTGATTGTATAAACAGGCCATTTATAATACATTAAACAGGTTTTGTGGCGACACTGAAGCAAAATACATTTAAAAAAGAAAAAGTAACCAGAAAGGAAGACTTGACAAAGAATAGAAAGAATTAAAAAAAAAAAAAAAAAAAAAAAAATATGTTTTTCCCTTCCAAAAAATGGCTGTCTGCTGAAAATGTCCCAAAAAGAGTAAATGTGCTCATTTTTGTTTCTTTTGCTCCAAAGAATCTAAACTAAATGTTGCTCCTAGCAAGTTAGTCATTGTCTTAATAGTTTGTTTTGCTTGGATGTCCTGTTTAAATAATGATCTAAACACCAGCCAATGTGTTGTAGAGTTTGGAGGAATGGAACTGTCCTGGTATGGAGAGGGATGGATCGAGAAGTGGCGATTTCCACCTTTACTGATCTGTCCTGGCTTTCTTCAGACCAGTCCCTTTACTGCAATATAATAAGACAAATCTGTAAATTCATGATTTACTTTAAATTGCACATAAACAAACAAGGTAAATTTCTGGAAGGAAAAAAAAAGGAAAAATAATCCTTGTAAAGATTGACAACTTACACATCTGGTGAGGACATAACTCTTTTTGGAGCAGACTTGACAGCACCATCTTTGCTCGACTCTACAAAAAGAAACCAAAATCTTTCAGAAACAATATGCATTAAATATCAGATCTGCAACTAGTAATTTTTTCTGTAATATTAAATTGCAAATTAACTGACTAACAACACTGCTTTCTTTAGTTTCTTTCCTCTCAAAGCTCCACTTGTGCAGCTGTCTCATTTTTTTAATAGTGCAAGTCTCCTACACTCCCAGAATCTGTCAATATATCATATAGAGCTGCAAGTTTTAGTAAAAACAAAATGTAATCAAGAAAAATGCATAATTTCAAATTTTAAAAAGAAATAAATAATTAAAAAAAAAAAAAAAAATCACACAACAGTGTAATCTAGGGCTGCCCTCTAAAAGTATCATCAGTCTGCGACCCTTTTCTCTTCTGTAAAACAGACTAAAGCTTACAAAAATGCACCAGAACTTTAAGAATGTAAAAAGACATTTTAATAACTATTAAAAGGGGAATAATAAATATATATTTAAGTTCTAACTGGGCTATAATGCATGCTTGCTAAAAAATGTAATCCCCTTGACACCATGCGCTGGCGGTTCACCGCTGAAGCTGTGAAGCTGAGAAACACGGGGGGAACGATGTCTCAAAGCAAGTCTAGAGGAGGTTCTGAAGAGAATCAGAACAAATGAAACCTAATTCTGCTTGTCATTTAGTCGCTTCACACGAGGGAGCTGACTTTCGTTTTAGACATAATGGCGGTGAAGGAAAAACGGACCGAAGATGTTTGTTTTGTTATAATTCCATTTTAGAACCTAAATTACAGATATGTTTATTTATTCGTCTACAGCAAAGATTATCTTTATTTAAAGATAAGTACAGTCACTTAATATGCCTGCCAATAAACGAGAGAATGATTTCAGCGTGGTATAATGATTAAACGGTTTCAGGTTTACCATTCTCCTTTTCATCTAAAAATAATTTAAATATGGACTAATCTGGTTTTATTTAGCAGTTCATTATTTATGAGAGATGAAAGGCGAAGGGTCCTCCTACTGAAGAAGCTGTTAGAAGTGAAATTAAAAGACTATAAGCGCTAATGTTTAGCATGAATACGCGCTGCTGCCCGGCGCTATATCCTATAATTAAAGTCTCCAATTCAGGTCGATCATCATACGCCACGTCTCCTTTGGTTCAAAAATATGTTCCTGTGATATGATACTGTGATTTACTAGATAATGTACATGGAGGAAAAAAAAATAATAATAAAATAAAAAAAAATAAAAAAAACCACATGAATGAATAGTCGACCAGGACGGGCGAATCCGATTCGACTGACAATATTGGTCGGATACAGCCCTAGTATAATCCATCTAAATACAACCCCTAAACTGCCCACCTTGTAACCATCGCACTTGTGTAGCCGGGCCATAGCCCTTCTCATTACGGGCGGCAATGCGGAAGATGATTGCTGGTTTGGTTGTGTAATCGATGTGAGCACTGGACAGGCTGGATGACTGAACCAAACAGGATGGGTTTGGGCCGCAGTAAACACGCATGAAGGCCAGCTGAGCTGGAGTGGATGCTTTAGCCTCTGTTGTTTGGCTGCTCTGAATAGCCAAATACACAGAGTACTCAATAATCTTCCCTGAAGTGACTGACGGTGGCTCCCAGGTTAGGTGGGCTCCATCTGGACTCTAAAAAGAAACAAAAGATTTTTCTTATTTTCCCACGCTAACCATAAAGTTACATATACATACATAACCTTTAGCCAAACCCCAAAGACAGCCAAACAACCGCACACAATCCCACTGCATAGCACTAAAAATTAAGCTGGATTCCTAGACCTACATGTTTTGCTTTATTTACCAAATTAGGAAACTACCTTGCTAATTTTAATGGCACAGGGAGCCCCGGGAAAGCCTGGTAAACAGGTCTTGAACGCTGAGATCTCAGAAAAGGCTCCACGGCCACATGTGTTGATGCCAGCCACACGAAACTTGTATGCTGTTCCTGGCTGTAATTCCACTTTCTTCATCTGGCTGTAATCAGGAATCGATCCAGAAACATCCTATGAAGCAGATGTTATTAGAATGCTGTACTTTGTACTACATTTGTACTACATGTCTGAAAAGTATATTTAGCATCTTACATCAATGTGAGGTGCATCATCAGCTGGCATGTAGAAATGCGTTACCACCATGTTCGTCACTTTCACAATTCCTACATCAAACCACTGATTTTCCTTCTTCACTGGAGGTTTAACTGTGACAGTGGGTGGGGTCCGTTTCTGTATAAGCAAAGAATCTGTTGTAGGTAAAAGCTACAAGTAATTAATAATATTATTTACAGGTTTGATTGCGGGGGAGTGGGGGACAACGAAAAACAATCTTACCCCAGCTTCAATGCCATTTGCTACCTCAGTTAATGTAGCTGCTGCCTGTAGGTTAACTGGAGTGGCAATTATTGCAGGGGCCAGAGTGCTGGAGGGAGCCAAAGCTACGAGGAAAAAAGTGGAAAAGATTTTAGGATCAGCATAAACAAACAAACAAATTAAAACAAATACAGAAGATTAAAAGATTACAATCTGAACAAAGTAAACATTTATAAATAAATAAATAATTTAATAAACTGCAAGTTTAACTGGACTGCTGAGTAGATTTCTCTCCTTTTCTGCCCTTTCAAACAAATATTGCACTTATTTTAACCACAATACAAACCTCTAAAATTCACATACATGCTGCACATAAAACACCCTTTACATTGCATACATATCTAAATAGGACCAACAGAAATGATCTACAATTGCACTTTACAGCCTAAAGTATCTAGGACCAACAGCAGCCTAGCTACAAAGTAGTACACAATTACGTGCTTCTAACTTTGCCCTAACTTCAAACCCAGTGAACACCTCTGAATTCTGACTCTAGAATAGGGTGTAACAGCCAAGAGAAAAATAAAGTTGAGTTTGCAATGTCTTAGTTTCTCAGGACACACATCTGGAAAAATGTGCTACTTACTTTCGGCTACAGTGCTGGGTAATAGTCCCATTGTGCTGGACACAACAGCTGACATCTCACCATGCCCGTTGCTCTCTGATGTAGGGTCATTAAGGCTGTCTGCAGGTGCTAGGCCTTCAGTAGGCATGGCAGCTGCAATGGCTCCTTCCTTTTGTTGTGCAGCTTGAGCCTCCTGCAGCTGCTGCTGTTGCTGCACCAAAGCGGCCAGCTCCTGCTGGGTCAGGACAATGGGGATGGTCTGATTTCGCTGACCGGCTGCACTGGTGTTACACGCACCTGCATCTGCAAGACAGCCGGACATAGCATTTATTTGTCCTTTATCATTACAATAAACATATTTAAATATCAGTACGATGTGATTGCTTCTTTTTGAGAAAGGTAATTACAAAGCTGTAGAGAGCTAATAGGTTAGAGAGCTTACTCATGACAAACCAGGGGTTCATCTATTAGACAAAATAATAAAAATGTAATAGGCATTTTAATGTTTTAAAACTATACATGACTATAGTATAGTCCATCTACACATGTTTCTAAAGTCCCGATATGATATGAGGAAGGCCTGATGACATATCAATTAAACATGTATAGCTGAAATTGCTAGATAGGAGACCAAGTTTAGATTAAAAAGTCAACATTTTGGGGATAGTTATTTATCTAGGGAGCCCACAGCGTATATTAACACTAGTTTTGAAGTGCTATGTTCAAAAAGGTTGAAAAAGTAAAATTTAAACAGTTAATAACTATGCATTTTTTAAACACAGTTGAATTTACTAAGTTGTTTTGTCTACTGTAGTGCAGGGTGGGAACCCCCCCATTTGTTTAACAGCAAGTTGAAATTTGATGATATATACCTGATTATTCAAGGTAGGGTTAAAATATCAGGCCCTAGTGGCCAAATGTTTTAAAATTTTACTGGCTGTTACAAAGTGCCTCTAAAGATTTACCATGCAAATTTCATGATGACTGGTTATTGGCAAGCCGCTGCTGCTGAGCACTAAAAGGCTAATAGCATCAATAAAATGTTGATGCATCAGATTGTCCACCTAGAAATCCACACTAGAAAGACACGGCATGAGAAATTACAGCTTGATGAGAAACAGTTATGTAGCATTTATAGAGCCCCTATGGATGTAAAATCACCAAACTTGATAGGCTCACTCAGTATCAAGCCCTACACTGAATTTTCAAGTTTTACATTTATTTGAATGAAGCTTTACTGACATAGACTTTTTTTAAATTATTATTAATTATGTCATTTTTCAGTGGGGTTTATTTGCAAACGGCAGCCATTTTGTACACAAAAGTTGGCATTTTTTGGATAATTATTGAGGTTCAGGGTCTGGAGGACTGTCTAAAAATTTCTGTCCAATCGCCGGAGCCAAAGGGGAAAAACTTTTTTTTTGTACTTTTTTTGTACAATATACAAAATCTACTTTTGCGAACTTGCCTTAGGGTTTATGCACAAAAATTCTGGGGAAACCCCCCCCCCCAAATTTTCCAGACCCTGAACCTCAATAATCAAATTAAATCGTGGGAAGAATAGGGAAATGTTTAATAGTGAAAGTAAGAGCATTTCCACACGCACAATGCAAAGGGATTAGGACTTAACAGCTGTGTAGCCCTAAGAAAACCACTTGTCAGCGAAGTTAACCGCCAAAAGTGGCTTTAATTGCTGGGCTCTGGAGCAATGGAAGAAGGTCATGTGGTCTGAATGAGTCCACATAATGGGCACTTCATGGTAAGAAGAGAGGCGGCTGAAGTGATGCACTCCTGCCTAGTGCCTACTGTACAAGCCTCTGGAGCAGTGCCATAATCTGGGGTTGCTGCAGTTGGTCATGTCTAGGTTCAACAGCGGTATGTGCCCAATTAACGAGGTCAGCTGTTAAACCACTGTATGGTTGTGGCCATCACGCTGCAGCATAATTTCAGGGTGTTGGAAATCTTCTTATAGCCTAGGTCATCTTTATGTAGAGCAGCACTTTTTTTTTTCAGATCCTCAGAGAATTATTTGCCATGAAGTGCTAGTGCCCAGTATGAGAGTGATAACACCAAATTTAACACCAATAAGTCACATGACACCAGGGAGGTAAAATGGCTAAGTAGGCACAATTTGGTCATTTTTACTTGGGGTGTACTTACTTTTTGTTGTCAGCGGTTTAGACATTAAAGGCTGTGTGTTAAATTATCTTGAGGGCACAGCAAATTTACACTGTTACACAAGCTGTACACTGACTACTTTAAAGTGAAGGGTCTTATCTTTAGTGTTGTCTTATGAAAATATATAATAAAATATTTACCTAAATGTGAGGGGTGTACTCAATTTTGTGAGATACTGTATATAGTACAAATGCCCTACCCCCTAGCTGTAAAGATGTGTAAACTGTTATTACTCACTCATGACTGCTTGCTGAGCAGCCTGCAGAACGGCCTGGATGGCCAGAGCCTGAGCCTCTTCACTGGCTGCAGCCTGGGCAGCTGCCTCTGCTGCTGCTGTCACAGCTAGTTCCTCTGGGGTAAGTCCAGTAACCATCAGGGTGGTGCCCTGTCCCTCTGACATCAGTTCTTGAGGTAAACTCAACGCCTGGGCCTCCTGAGCTACTGCTGCCGCCTCCACACTCTCCACCTAACTCAGAGAGTGGGAACAGAAAGATGAATATCCAACACAGCTCTCAACTTAAGACAAAGCATAGAGTCAGGGTAATAAACCTTGCAAGCACCCAAACTGGTTAATATGTGGTCTTATGTTACTGTGGCAGGGTTAATTCTTTTTCCACTCAAGTTCTTATTATGCTGTTTCACTTCCTCTAAAAAGCACTGGTAAGGTTTAAACTTCACACACTTGCCCATCCTCCAACCTGGAGACATCACTCAGCACACTGAACAGATTCAGTTGCATGCTCACTAAATTGAGGCATTGGGCAGGCTCCCCAATTTTAAAACCTCAGAAAAGTTTGCAAAAATTACTGTGCTATACTTTACAGCAGTTCACTTTGCATGGTAACCAAAAAGCACAGTACAAACTTTAGAATAATGGCTTAACCAGCTCTGCCCACAACAGAACATGCTGGATTCTGAATAACTAAAAGACTGACCAATTGTTCTGGTCTACACAGACAACACAGCACCTGTAACCTATATATCAGGGTGCCTGGCATCCAACCAATGTTTTCTATCCCTTTGAACATACAGCGGTGACATAAAGCACTTTGCGCCTAAAACTGCATTGATACAGCTATCGTTTCCACAGAAAGAGCTGCTGACTTAACAGCTTTGTCTTTGTTATGAATGATTTTCTGCTGACATGCCACATATCACGCCACCTCCCAATCCAGTGCATCTTCAAGATTAACACAAAAATCTTGGAATCTTGGTTGACAGTTGTCACCTACGCCTGTTTCCAGTGTTACATGCTTACTGCAACACTCAAGTCATTAGCAAAAAATTAAATAAAATTACAAGAAAAAGTGGCATCTTACTGGTTATTTACAAAGACAGAGCAATTGCATAGAGAACTCATTCTTAATCTGAAAGGGGGGGGGGATTAACAACAACAACAACAACAACAACAACGTCTTCAGAACAAACCATCCCTTAAATGTTTTAATGTTTCAGGGGGTTTCAGAGTACTACCTAGTATTATTGCAACATTTAAAACAAATCAACTGTGAAGTTGTTTGTGTGGGTTCCATATTTCTTGTATTTCTGATGGGGGGGATAAAATAAAAAACAAAAACAAAGACTGATTCTTAGGTTAAGGTTAAGTTGCTGGGCAGGTTACACTCATGCAAATTTTTACAACAATAAACGGAAAACCAAAAAAATTCTCCTGCGGTCCATCTGAACTGGCCCTGTTCCATTTTTGTAGTATCTTGTAATGCAGTGGCATGTGGGAAATCAAAGACTTTGGTTTATGTCAAAACAAGGAGGCATTTCGAGGATCCTATGCATTTCTTAAGAAATGGGACAGTGCTTAAGACATGTGACCAAAAAAATGCAATGTTTTAAAAACTGAACATACAACCTAATTACAACGTAGTGCGCATAAACAGAAAAGTAAATTTTTAGAACACAGTGACCAAATGATTTTGCACAAATTGTTCATTTTTCTAGAAAAAAAAAATGTTGTTAGTTTTTACATTAACTGAAACTTCTATACAGTAGTCAGACCTACAGCAATAAGCCTAGACATTGTATTAACCTCTGTTGTGGGCAGATGCTCCTGTGCTCCCTCTGCGATCATTGCAGTTTCCTGCTCTGTGGCTGACTCCGTTTGGTTCTCTGTCTGCATAGACACCATGTCTGCCAACACAGCTTCATCTGCCACCTCCGCAGATGCCTCGGTAATTGATGTCAAAGACTGCAAAACAGAGCAAAACAAATAAAGCAAAGAGTATTTAAATTACAAATAAATCCCTCACATTGTGGGTTTTTGAGGTCCTGTATAACCTCTGATCATCCCCTTTGAAGATAAAAGCAACCATATTGCCATTCTTGCCCCATCCAGCAAAGTGCAGTTCCCAGCTGTCAAAATTTTGGCGCTACTGTCAAAGACAATAAATAAATAAATAACAACTACATATCTATAGTTCTTTTTATTTCAGAAACAAAAGGGAAAATGACATCTCTGAATACCCCAGCAAGTAATTGGTGAGGGGGCCTATCTTTTAGGCTATGTCTGGAACATCATCTTGAAAGCAGACATATTGGATCACTGTTGCATCCCTCAAAGCCAAATTCCAAGAAACTGGGACTGTGGACGAAAGCCCACGTAGAAGTTTTGACAGCCTTTGCGAAAAGTATTTCAATTAGATCACAGATATTTTAATAAGAGGGAACCGTGGTAATTTCTGGAAAAAGGGTTTAACATAACATCTTTTAAAGGTCAACCAGCTAAACCAAAAAAACTAAAAATAAAAAAAAATTATATATATATATATATATATAAATAAAGAACCCCACACAAAACACACACTTTTCTTAGGAGATTGGGAACCAATGTTATATTCTATAAAAATAAACAAACAAACCAGAACGTAAATCAGGGGTGCTTTACCCAGATCTCTGAGATCTACCGCCACACCTGGCTCTCACACAGTCAAAAGCCCCTAAAGGCCTTTGACCACCTGGACCAGTTACATTAGGGTTGGAGCCAAAGGATTGGGGCATACCTTGATGCAAACTAATAAATACGATGAATGAACATGGTGTGTGGTCACACTCACAGGAACAGACGGTCCAGGAGTGGGCGTGGCCTGGGTTTACTGTGGTGATGGCTCGGCTCTGTGAAGCTGCTGCGGAGCTCTGAGTGTCCGGGCCCACTTGATCCTTCTTGCAACTTCACAGCCTGCTGACCTAAAGCCAAAAACAAACAAAGTACACATGAAATCATACCTTTACAGTTAAATAAAAACATGTAATATATATATCATATATATTAATATAGATATATATATATATATTATATATATATATATATATATATATATATCTATATATATATATAAAAACCCACACACAAGTTAAATATTAAATAAAATAAATGTTATTCAATGTTTCACATACTGGCCCATAGCATTAAATCCAGTAAAAACTGGACCAATTACAAGACATTTTGACTTCTGGTATCATCAGACAACACTGTGAAATGAAAGAGTTACGATAGGAAATGAAGGAAGCAGAATTACCGAAAACACAACGTTTAAATCAAACAAGAGATGTAAGAATCACTAGCAGCTCCCAAGATACAATACCACAATACTTGTTGCACCACAATGTGTGATTTACAACTGAGAATATATCACCCTAGTAATATTATACAAATTTCTCATGATGATTTTAATCTACACAAACAAAACACTGTTTACTTGAGGCTCTTGAATTAATAAATTTCACATTAAGGACACCCCTTGTAATTCATGCAAAACTGTCTTTTGTGATCAAGGAGGTGCAATTTGTGATACTTGGGCCTCTGAATGTTTCACCTAAAATAGCTAAATAATAAAATACTTAACACTCCTATAAAACACTGCAGGCTGAGTGTGCTGGGTAATGCTGGACACGTTACCCTGTACCATCTGTATCCATACTGCAGGTGGCCAGTGGTGGCTGTGTTGGTGGTGCCAGTCTCATGGGTTTGGTGGGTTTCACATGGTGGGTTTGAACACACTTTCTGCACTAAACCTGTTTGGTTGCTGCCCATATTAGCTGAAGCTGTAGTGGCTGTGTTGGTGGTGACAGTTTTCATGGGTTTCACATGGTGGATTTAGAGCAAACTCTCTGCACTTGTGCCAACCTGTTTCAGTGCCCATAGGCTTGCTGTGAAGCTGTAGTGGCTGTATTGGTGGTGCCCTTTTATGGAGTGGCCATCGCATGGTTTTCATGGGTTTCGCAGGGTGGGTTCGAACAGACTCTTTGAACGGTGTGCCAGTTTTGTTCAGTGCCCATGCTGGCCGATGCCACAGTGGCAGTGTTGGTGGGTGCCCCGTCTCATGGGGTTTCACACGGAGGATTTAGAGCACATTCTCTGCACTGCGCGCCACCATGAAATTTCGCTGCCCATATTAGCTGATGACTGTAGTGGCCGTATTGGTGGGTGCCAGTTTCATGAGTTTTCACACGGTGGGTTTGAAACACACTCTATGGACTGTGCCCACCCCCTGCTCAGTGCCCATGGCTGGCTGATGCCAAACGGTAGCAGTGTTTGGTGGTGCCCGTCTCATGGGTTTTCACAGGGAGGGTTTGAAACAGACGATGGAAACCGTGCTGGAGGGAACAAGCAATTATCAGGGATCACGTCATTGGGCACTTTGCTCACTAGGGACGAAGGCTGTATTCAGAGGTAGGCGATGCCAGAATGGAGACAGGCAGATCCTGCGTGCCAGGCTGAGCCTCAGCACCGCTGGGCGTGGTAATGAGGGTTACCTGGGTAGGCTGAGGAGGAAGAAAAATAAAACGCTATACCGTTAAGATTTTAAAATAAACCACAACTAGTCACAGTTAAGAACAACTTCTCTCTGGTAACAAACCACCAATGGAGCTGTTTTAATGTTTCTGCACGAAAACTGTCAGCATTGACAATACTGAAAATAAGGTTAAGATAATTCATTCAACAAAGCACAGCCTCTCCACAACAAGCTTTCCAAGATTCTTAGTAATGAGTATATGGTTTGTATAAATCCTGTTTCAAAACGATATACCTGGTAGCTGTGCTGTACCTGCATGGCAGCTGTGACCGTTGGTGAGGTTGTTTCCGCACTGCAGAGGCATTGCCATCGGGGGCAATAAACCTGGCTGGAACAGAAAGAGGCCACTGTATGCAAGCGTGGTAATGGTGTTACAAGAGACGCACTTTGCGCTGTATACACTTCCACCTGCCAGGCTTGTGTGATACATTGCCCTGTGCCCAGGAGAAGTGACAGGTTTTTTTTTTTTTAGCTGTAAAGGATCAAAACAAAAAAAAAAATAAAACAATTTAAGATTATCGGTATACCCATATTTTTCCAGATTACACTAGATGCAAATGTCAATCTATAGGCAGGCATGAGGTTTCCATTATTTTTTATTTTATTTATTTCGATTTATAATAAATCAATAATATTATATATATATTATATATATATATATATGGTGTGTGTGTGTGTGTGGTGTGGTGTGTATATATTTGAGTCTATGTATGGTGGTATATGGCACGTGTATATGCATATGTATGTTCGTGGTCTGTAAAAAATGCAGAATGACTGTCTATTGTGTTTTATTTGTCGATCAAAAATCATCCATGATTTAGTTGAGAGGTGGAGTGACAGGCTCATTTCACGATACACCAGCATTAACTTACTGTTTTAGAGCGAACCTGATGGTCCAGAACAAAGATTCTCAATACTGCCTGGTTCTAGAGTTTTGGCTTTTGTACCTCCTTCTTAGCAGCCGAGAAACAGACAGGGGTTTAGGTGAATGTAACATTTTAGAATTCTCCTAGTCTTCCTCTGGTAGTGGGGCCTGGTATATAAATCCATATGTATGTAGGTCACCAGTAAGGCTGCCCACCACCCCTATCTGTAAAGTTTTTTTGGGCTTGGAACGTACTACTGCAGTCCCCTTCCAAGGCGGTGATAAAGGCCCATTAAAAATGCTCTCCATAAATACATTATAAAATGCTCTGAAGATGTGGGGGATCACGCAAATCTTCTCTCAGCTGTCTGAAGTAGAAATGCTTTCCACCATACAGTCCTGGTATAAGTTTTGGTCCACATCATGTAATCTGTGATCGGTGATCTGTACACTGAAGAACCTGAAGCGGCTGCCCCTGCCTAAAACTGGCTATCAATTGACGGTCAATTTGGGGTGTGGCCTCTCTTGCTTCCTAAAGTCCACTATCAGCTCCTTGGCCTGGCTTGACTAAGAATACCCCGCACCAGAAAGCTGACCTCCTCTCTGTATGCCTACATCATCGTTACTGGAGTTCCCAGGCTTGCAAATTTTATGATGACCCTGTAGCCGTATGTAGCTGTGGGCAATCGTGGGGTGGTACAGGGAGCATGAGCAGGACAGAAGCAGAAAGCCTGAGGGGGGGGGGGGGGGGGGGGGGGGGGGGTGGGGGGGGGGGGTGGGGGGGTGGCTCAAGTGTTTTAAGGTCAGCGAGCAGGGATGATGCAGTCTAAAAGTCCATCCATACCACCTGGCATCTGCCTGTCTCACAAGCTCAGGATCCAGCTGCATAATTAAAAAATGTTCATACTGAAGCATGTCCAAGATGGCAATTACTAGTGATAAAGTACTAGTGGCAAGTACTAGATGGAAAGTCTCTAAAGACCTTGTTAAAATAACTTTGCTGGACCTCAAGCCAGGTTCTTCACGGGCCTCTAAAGTTTTCTCAGAAACCACAAAAGTCAGTTTACCTGAGAAACCCCAGAAAGTCAGTTACCTGAGATAACATGAAGTTTTCATACTGTTGTGTCAAATGCTAATTATGGGGTAACAGCTTCCAATCCACTCACTTGTTTAGCTAATATTAGCCTTGAAGCTCCAGTGGAAAAAATAAAAGATGTAAAAGCAACACACCTGTATGGAAACTATTACATGTACTCCACTGTTGTAAAAAAATATAATAAACTACAATTTTTTGTTGCACAAAGAGTTTTTCAACCCAGAAGGAATCAACCAAAAGGAATGAAACTTGAGTCCCAAAAAGGAATGAGAACTTGAGTAGACCTA